>VDFB02075727.1:0-28598 GCA_007258455.2 Sequoia sempervirens | reverse complement strand
TTAGGTGAAAATGAGTGAGATAACCTTGTATCTATACTTGTTTATGCCAAATTTCCCAAAATTACAACACTACAAGCCAACATCAGATCTAGGAGAATAAAATCCTACCAAGAATTTGAATTTAATTTAGGTCTAAGCTAAGTGGGACTCATACATTATAAGTGGTGTATGAGTCCCATTAGGTTAATCTTGGGAAACATTTTTTAAGAAATGCATAGATTAATGTGAAGTTCAGAATGGGCCCCCAAAACTTAGGTGGGACCCATACACCCAAGGTGGCGTATGAGTCCCAGTTCACTAAATCAGAGCCATATAATCCAAAAAAATTAATTTTTGATTGGTCAATTTATATATGTGAGGATTAATCACAGAAAGATGCATTAATTAAGGCTTGTGGATGAAAAATAAGGAAAATTAAAGCATGAACAGTCCCAATTAATTAATTAAATCCTAGATTAGTTTGAAAGTGTAAAAAAAAACTATACAACACTCTAAATAAGGCACAATTATGTCTATTCAGTTCCCAATGGCCCAAACAAGTTTGAAAATGTAAAGGGATACATTTTTCTACACTACATAATGATAATCCTATTGCTTAGGAATTATGGAAGTACTGAATGAAGGTGGATGAACTATCTCTGACAAGTGACAAAGAATAAATAACCTCTAAAGTAACTACAACCTCATATGAGGTCTCAAAAACCTCCAAAGGATCACAAGCATGGTTTGTCTTCTCTAAAGAATAAATAGGCACATTGGCATTGGAAAGAGGATCATCAAGAGATGGAAGAGTACCATGATCTGCATATGATTCTCAAATGTAAGTCTAAAGAGCACAAGGGCACTCAAAATGAGCAAGGGATTCCAAATGGTCATCATTTATATGCTAAAAAATAACTCTAAAGAATTTAGCCCTATATCCTTTCCAAATAATATACTGACTATGTGTGCCTGGAATAGGAACTTCATTATACAAATATGGCAATAAATTTTTCTCACTAAGATGAGTGAGAATAAAATCAATCCATTGCCTAAAGTTCCCTTTCTCCAAAGAAACCATTATAACTCATAATTCTTCAAAATTTTCAAAGATAGTGATTTCACAAGTATAAAAACTTCTGAAAATGAATTATAAGTTTAAAAACTTGATTTGGTGAAAAATATGGTGGGGCCCATTTCCTGATCTCCATGCGAATAGCAAGCAAACTCCATCGAGTTTAGAGAGCACAACACAAGTCAGGAGATTCATACCACCAATCACAACATGCGAGACATATTTCACAACCACATGAGCCTTCCCTCACACTAATGAAGGGAGTAATAGGCTATATGAATAGCAATAAACCTCATCACACCACCAATGTAAAATTAGAGCTTCAAAACCAAGTTAAAAAACTAGTGAATTTTTTCACACTGAGAAAGAAGGAAACCATAAGATCTTTTCCCAGCTTGAGAAATCATGCCCAACAATGAAAATCACACCCTCAAGAATAGATATGAGGCAGGACATTCCCAAATCACACAACATAAAGTAAAAGAATACATCTTTGTCTATAGGTTCAATCGATAGTATCTGCTAAGGGAATGGAGCCTTTTCAAATGAAAATCAGCCCTCTAATGGACACAATCACACCTCTATTACAAAACACACAATTATGGATCAGAAGGATTCAAAATTTTCAAAGTTAGATTCAAACGCCTTTCAAACAATAGGAAAAATTGGCAAATGGCAACTTTGAAATTTAAAAAATTTCAAATGCCAAAATAAATCTTGAACAAATAAATGATCTCAAACTCCAATGAAAAATCTTAGTGGAAGGAGTTGTAGATAGTCGACTCTAGTACCATGTTGGTGGAGACCACCGAGCCCAAGATCACCATATAGAAAATAAACCTTCACATATATGAGAGAAGCAACATGTTATTTCACCAAAGAGTGAATAAATTGGGATGAAATAAAATACATAATGTATAGCCTTTTAAAGGCATGAAAAATGAAACAGGTGTAAAGCTACTGGATATGGAAAAGAACCACCTAGATAATTTGCCTAAGTTAAAACTTAATACTACACTAACATAACCCATAGGTACCCACCCCACGACTTTATAAAAAAGTGTCCATAAGTTAGTTTTTATTATCTAGTTCAATAAGACATCTTAATAACATGTAATTATTTTAATTTTATTTAAACATAATCCTCAAGATTCTTAATCATCATAATTGTACAAGGATATTGGTTTAATTGATATGAGATAATCACAAACAATAATTAAAATTTTCATTTACAAATCTAATAATTTTAATATATTAGTTTAATTTAATTCACTTAAGCATCATGATTCCTAAGTTACCTTCAAGAATATAATGACATTAAATCATAAAATTAAACAATTATGTATATGCAAGTAATCATCAACCATGGTTTAAAACTAAGTGAAATTTCTAAATCACCATAATTATAATCAATATTGTAAGGTGTCAATATATTTATATTAAGTATATCATCAATGAAAGTTCCATAAAAGGGCAGGCCTCACAAAGTCATCCTTCAAAAATAAAGTGTACAATTAGTTTTAGTG
This sequence comes from Sequoia sempervirens, assembly GCA_007258455.2. NCBI lineage: Eukaryota > Viridiplantae > Streptophyta > Pinopsida > Cupressales > Cupressaceae > Sequoia > Sequoia sempervirens. The sequence continues at coordinate 26,018 of VDFB02075727.1, read as the reverse complement.
AAAATTTATGGATTCTTTGATAATAAAACTAATAACAAAAGTATTTGTAGTTTCTCAAATGAGTCTTGAAAAGGTGAGGAGCTATTAAATGAGTATCTAGGCTATAAAATATGATTATTAAAGTATTTAAACCTTAAATAATAGGTGTTATTTTACAAAGTAGAAGTATTGCAATTGTGGTATAAATATTGAAACACAAAGAAAATGTGTCAAAATTGAGGAAAATATGCTAAAGGATAAATTTTGTAATTACTATAACTTACCTATATATATATAAATTTATTTTTATAGTTGATATGTTGTTCAATGAAGCAATAATGCCAAAATACAAGAAAAACTCCAATCAATGACATCTTCTAAAAAATGCTCAAAAAAGTAAAACCCACAAGTGCATAGTCATCAAAGTTGATGGGAAGGTAGGGTAGCAATCTTAGGAGAGAAAAATCTAAAAAAGATAAATAAATGAGGCCTAAAATGTTAGAAAGGTGGATTTTAGGGCTAAGATGTAGAGGAAAAAGGCTATCAAATAGAACATTACTCAATAAGAAAATTTATTGATTTATGGTGAAGATAAAAAATATTCATAACTGTTCCTGGTTATACAGTGTGTAGAGTGACATCATGGGAGGAGAAAGGGTGCAGAATGAATTGGATAACTGCAACGAATTTCACAAAGACCCTCTGGTTTGGCACATTTGCATTGAAGGTGGAATTGCTCCTATGATGGAGAGGCTCATGTGTCACGAACCTAATCTGTCGACTCAGTTTGTTAATTTGTGGAAGAATCGACATGTTACCATTGGTGGCATCTCCTTCATGGTGGATGAGGAAGTTATCATGCAGGCTACGGGTCTCCAATGCACTGGCATGAAGCATCCTAAACATTCTAAGACCCAGGACAATGACAGTATGAATAATTTTTTTTGTGGGGGAGGAGGTGCCAGTGCGCAACCAGTCTAGGTTTGAATGGGAGGCGCTTCAGCAACTGTGGAACCATGTGTTCCTTTCTTTGATAAAGTATATTACACTTGAAGGAAGGTACAAGACTTTTTACTACTACCATTTTCCCTTGTTATATCGTCTTAGGAATAAGATTCTTATGAGCTTTCCCTTCTACCTACTTATGGACCTTAAAAATTTAGTTGAAAAATGTATTGATTTAGCTGCTACGAACCCCAATGAACCTACTCCCATGCCTCTCCATCAGGGTCTTATCCTAAGACTCTACCATTTCCACCTGGCTATGTGCCCTCTGAAACCTATATTGGTTGTTCATATTGAGGAAATTGAGACCCCTACCATGCCAAACTTGTCCCTGGATGAATCTAAAGGCCCTATCAGAAAGAGCCTCTTGGCCCTTGTTGAGAAACCCAAACTTGCTGCAAAAAAACATAAGGGTGTTGATGGAGCTACCTAGACTAGTGTGGTTGTTAGCTTATGTGACATAAAATCTACCCCTGCTAAGACCCCTGGTAGATTTATTAGGAGGCAACTTCTTTAGCAGGGGTAGATAAAATCAGGAGAAGGTAAGCAGGAGAAGGTGCCTCCTAATAAAGGAAAGAATATTGTGAGCAAGGATTCCTTGGGTGATATGGTGGTTGTGGAGACCCTGGTTATTGGTTGTGACACCATAATTAGGCACTCAGGTAGGCTAGCTAAAAATAAGAAAAAGGTGCATATTAGGGAATTGGATACTAAAGAGGAGCTGTCTGACAGCAAAGGTAGTGATGTGGAAGAGGTGTCGGTAGATGAGGATGAGGAGAAAACTAGAGGTCCCTCCCCTGTGCCTGACAGTGGTTTACCTCAGAAGGAGGGTTTAGCCTCCCATTCGTCAGAGCAGCTAGAGATTGAGCAGAATGATCCTGTCTATACTATGGGTAGTGAGGAGGAGATTGGTATGTTGAAAAATAGACTGGACATCCTAGACAAAAAGCTCCTTGGGTTCACCTGCTTCACAATGAAGATTATTCATATTGTCACTAGTAACCTTGCGGCTGCCATGAAGGATGAAATGGGGATAAAGAAGATTGAGGACTGCCAGTAGTGGGTTTGTGATGATATGGTCCAGCTACTATCTAAGAATTGGGAGAAGTCCAACTAGTATTCTGCTGGTTTGTTGTTGGTCCATGTGTGTTGTTAGTCTCCGTCTGGGTTTAGTTAGGTTTTTTTTGGTGTGGTGTTTTAGATAATATTTTTTTGATCTAGACTTTTTGGCCCTTGTGGCTCTCTATGTAGGGTACAACACCCTAAAAATGTTGCTTACTTTATCAAAAACAAATATACATAACAAATACATAAGAAAGTGGATTATATTGTGGATGATACTCTTTTTATTTGTTTCTTAAGAGAATGCTAGGTGAAATTAACAAAGTGGTTGTTTAAATAATTTGAAAGTTTTAAATAGAGTCATGGCTTCTATCAAATAGTTTTATTAATTTCATAGTGTAGTATTAGGGCACAAGATTATATTTTAATATGATGTAGAGAATTTAATCTACCATATTTTTGTCTATGTAAATTTAACTAGGTAATCCCTCAATAGATCTCATATAGACATCAAGGTCTAAAAAATATACTATTCTTTATGCCCTTCAAGGTAAAATCAATTGGATATATATAATCCATCAAGTTAGTTAGTCTCTTCAAAAGCTATGAATTTTCAAAGGTCTTGTTTTAGTTTTGAACTAAAACTCATGCAAGTTTTATTTATATTTATTAGTATATTCATATCAAATCTATGTGCGTAGATTATGTTGTTTTATTGTATGATATCATTCCTTTATACCATATCTAGTTTTATTGTGTATCATGAAAAATGTCTTTAGGCTTTTTCATTCCCTTTAGACCTAACTCATTCAACTTGAATATGGTTTTGACTAAGGGTTTGACTATGATTTATGCCTTTTTCAATTTGATTTAATTGTTTTTTTCAACATATAGTGATTATTTTAGTTATGAAATTGTAGGAATAATGCAATTTTCAATCTTAACTTACCATATTTCTTTCTATATAGATGATATAATATTTGCAATGTCTAATATTAGTTTGGGCATTCATGTGTAAGTTCAAAAGGTTTAATTTGAGATGAAGTTTAAACTCTAATGTCTCATAACATAATTGACACAATTGACAAATGATCTTTATGTAGCAATTATAGTTTTTTAAGGTTGTTCTTATTATGGTTCAATTACTTATAGTTATTGCCTAGTGCTAAATGAAGAGGGAATCACTTGATTAGTTATCATGATTTCTAGATATACTTAAAATTTATTTCCATCATAAAATATTATTATATAGACCCTTTCTCACCATTGAATTAAGCTTTCATATGCATCATAAATAGACTATACATGACAAATAAGATAAAAGTTGATGATGTTTCTCTTTCTTAAGGTCCCATACCTAATTCAAGATATAGTAATAATTTTAAAAAGTAAACCAAACTATAACCTTTGACATTTTTTGATTCTATGATAAATTATTCCCATAACCTTATTTTGACTCTTGTTTTCCACTTCAAACTTTATTGGTTTATAGATAACATTTCTAATTCAACGTCATGCAAGCACATTTTTTTATGCTTTTGAAAATGAAATTATAGTTGCGTCAAATTTTCTAATTAAATATATAGACTTTTTATAAATGAAGAGGTAATCACTTGATTAGTTATCATGATTTCTAGATATACTTAAAATTTATTTCCATCATAAAATATTATTATATAGACCCTTTCTCACCATTGAATTAAGCTTTCATATGCATCATAAATAGATTATACATGACAAATAAGACAAAAGTTGATGATGTTTCTCTTTCTTAAGGTCCCATACCTAATTCAAGATATAGTAATAATTTTAAAAAGTAAACCAAACTATAACCTTTGACATTTTTTGATTCTATGATAAATTATTACCATAACTTTATTTTGACTCTTGTTTTCTACTTCAAACTTTATTAGTTTATAGATAACATTTCTAATTCAACGTCATGCAAGCACATTTTTTTTATGCTTTTGAAAATGAAATTATAGTTGCATCAAATTTTCTAATTAAATATATAGACTTTCTATGATCTCAAATCCAAATTTGATACTTTATCAAATTTAATATATAAAAGACTACTCCATTCAACACTAAGAAATAAAAAGCAAGTAAAGAAAAACTACATTTCAATATTCCATTCGCACGAAATATTACAAAAATATTGGCCTGAGAACTCACCATGACCGTCTCATTCATTCTGCAAATAAATAAGTTTTGTCAAACTTTTTAAATATAAATTCGGCAAGCATTCGAGGTAGGCAGATACAACGAATCTGCGCCATTGCCTGATTTATTAAGGCAACCTACATACCACAATTTCACTATAAAAGTTAGGCTATTTTGGAAGGAAGAACGAGGAGCGGCCACAGCAATGATGAGCACACTGACAGCCGAGGAAGCCCGTAGTTTAAATGCAATTGCCCACTTTTTGCTCAGGGATGAAATCTCCGACGAGAGGACGAAGGCTGTTGTTGTTCCCCGGGAGGATCGAAAAAGGCATTACAGGGGAGTGAGGTGGGTTAAGGCTCGCCGGAAATTCGCTGCAGAGATTCGGAACCCTAAGAAGAAGGGTTCCAGACTTTGGCTGGGAAGCTTCGACACAGCCGAAGAAGCTGCACTGGCCTATGACCGTGGGGCTTTCGAAATTCGCGGTTCTAGGGCTATCCTCAATTTCCCTCTCAACGTGGAGTCCGGACTGTATGTGGATCCCTTTTCTCAATCCTTCTCTTCACACGATAAATAGGAGGATTAAAAGGAAAGATGAATCTGAAATTTGAAACGTTTTGATTTAATGGTCGGAAACCGATCTTTGGAGGTGTGTTGACCCCAAAATAAATAGCTAAACTGTTGTTCGTTATGGGCTAAAATACTGACTATTAAGGAAGCAATGTAAATATTTCCTGCAATTTTCGCTTCTCTTAGTTACATTGTACTTTCATTTTGATAAAACAGATAGTTTTGGTTGAATTGTCTAATAAAATAGTGTTGTTAACCATAGAAGAATATTTGATGCCTCTTCTGAGTCTGACAATAACAGAAATGCGTACGAGTTGAAGTGGACCTTCCTCAATAGATGAAGGAAAGTATTTGTATTCACGCTTATACCCAAAAATTTACGCAGAGGCTTGTGTACATAAATATACTAAACATTTGGTTTCGTTATCAATATAAAAGATTGTCATTTGTTCATAGAACATAAGCTAAACTAACCATTGCTCCTCTTTATTGTTGTGGAAACTGAAAAGGTAAAACTCACAAAATTCAAATATTGTAGTACAAATTAGTTACAAAAAGTATAGAAAAAAAATTAAATGGAATAATAGAATAATAAAGAAGATATAAATTTACGTGGTAAAATTTTGACAATAGGTCAAGAAAACATCCATGCGGCAAAATATCCATATTCTTATTGTTTAGAGAAACTGATTACAACCTTCACAGCTGCTGCTCCTGAATTACAATTCATTATAATAATTTAGCCTTCAAGGTAGCAAGATATATATAATATCTTCAACCTTTGTCAACCTTGGAAAAAAGATAGCTTTGTTTTTATTATTTTGTTGTCATTAATCAACAATCTTGATTTTTCCATTAAAGACTCTCTATTTTAATTGATAAGCCTGCTATTGTTTCCTCTCCAACAATATTGAAAAGAACATCATCTACTAAACACAATCAAATTGTTCTAATAGCTTTTGTATCAAGATCCTCCCAATCCTCATTAGTCATGTTTGCAGATTTCTTTGACTTTCCTACCAGCACTTTGTGCAATCCTTGTTGCAGTAACAAATCACGCATCTTAAGCTTCCATAGCTCAAAATTATTCTTCCCATTGAATTTCTCCACCTTGAACCTTGCATTCAAAACCTTTGCCATTTGATGTTATAAAACAAACACCAAATCCTACCATAGATACTGTAAAATAATTGCTCTATACCACTTCTTGTGGAAATAGAAAAGTAAAACCAAAAAACTTAAAATATTACACCACAAATTAGTTTTTATTTTTAAAAGAAGGGGTACAAATTTTATTCATTCAAATCCAAAGTACAAGGCAAAGGCCAGAGGCCCACTAGACCAAGACCACCACAAGAACAACCAACAACCACATTACATATTCCTATCTTCAACTAATAACCTCTCCAAGGTCTCATGATAATTAGAAGGTAACTCCTCCCTTTCACTGATATCCCAACCATCCACATTCTCAGAGGCCCACTTCGCCAGACAATCAGCCACTCTGTTCCATTCTCTAGGGATGTGACAAAAGGAGACAGATGCCAAGGAACTGCAAATACTTAGAATATGTTTGACTACAAAGGCTAATTGCCAACTAACATCCTCCAACCTCTGGTTATTTAGCATATCCACAACAATTTGAGAATCAGATTCACAAATGATCCTCCTCTAGCCTAAAGAGCAACCACGTTCAATTGCAATCTTAATAGCAAGGGCCTCCATCAGATTATTAGAGTGTTGACCCTTGTAAATAGAAAAGAAAAAGACCGCACCACCATCATTACCCCTACCAATACCCCCAACCCCAGCATGACCAGGGTTCCCACAAGAAGAACCATCAGTATTAATCTTAAGGACCCCCATAGGGGGGGCGACCACCTCCCATCACGACAAATCCGTTGCCTGACATGACGAGGTCTTCTCCCAGCAATGCTTCCCCTGCTATCATCCCCCAGGTTCAAATTCCGCAATATAGCAAGATCACCAGGATCAATATTTTCAGACCTATCACACTTAGCAGAAATAGTCTCCTGAAGCCTGCTAATTATCTTCTTCCACAATTGAAAACTTCCCAAATTGGAGCCACAAAAAACTCTACGGTTCCTCTCCAGCCAAAGGTTCCAGAGAATCAAAACAGGCCCAACAGACCAGGCCACCTGCAAGAAAGAAGTCTTTGCTAGAGGCCTACCCAGACTCTCCCAAAAATCAATTAGGGATGTAGCATGAATACATCCATGATGCCAAGCCTCCCACCATCTATGCCATATCTCTCTAGAAAAAGGGCAAAGAAAGAACAAATGGGAGGTACATTCCTCACTATGCGAACAAAGGAAGCAAATAGAAGGTCCCTGAAAGCCACGCTTGCGAAGATTTTCCCAATGAGGCACTTGTTTTGAGCCACCAACCATAAGAAAAAATTACATTTGGGCCAAGAAAATTTGTCCCAAACCTTCTTCCACCAGTGCACCTTAGCAGGACCACGTAAGTTCTTGTCAAGCATAGCATAGCTTTGAGCCACAGAGAATTTACCTTTTGGACTCGGACTCCAAGCCAGAACGTCCCTCACATTAAGGGAGCTGCAGAGCCTGCCCTCCAAAACTCTAGTAAGAACAGCACGATCCTCATCCGAACCACCCATGGGCCACTCCTGCGGGTCCTTCCAGTAAGCAACCACCGCCTGACCAATTTGCTTGACTGTTTTAAAATGCTCCACCTTAATCCAACCCACCTCAGTAAAAATATGGCAAAGAGGCTGAAGCCGAGGGAAACTAGAGAGAATGGGAGGGTGGCCATCCTAAGAGTCTTGCCAAAATAGAGCATCAGAGCCTCTATTACAGATCCAGAAGAGGCCCTCCTTAATCAACTAAGCACCCTTCTTAAGGGTATCCCAAATACAAGAGCCTTTGCCCAGCAAAGCAAGGCGCGGCACATCAAGGCTATCATCACTAGGAAGATACTTGTGGGCAAGAATCTTGGCCCAATCTTGTTGTTGATTGTTGCACCACCTCCAGTACAGCTTGGCAGCCAAGGCCGTGATAGCAAGAGCCATAGACCTAAGACCAAGGCCCCCAACATGCTTTGGCCTACAGACACACTCCCACTTGACTAAACTCCACTTCGAGGAAAGGAGGCTGCCAGACCAAAGGAATTGCCGAGATAGAGCATCAAAATCCCTCACAAAGGTGGAAGGAGGAACCTGCACACAACACCTATAAATGGGGAGAGACTGCACCACAGTCTTTAGAAGAACCACTCTCCCAGTAGAAGATAACCATCTATAAGTCAAATGACTAACCTTACTCTGGAACTTATCCAAAATCCCTTGCCAGTAACCTCTACGCTGAGATCCCAAAGCCAAAGGGATCCCAAGGTACATCAAGGGAAGAGAACTGATCTGAAACCTAAGGATCCTAGCAATCCTGCTCTGAATAAGCTGAGGGGTATTAAAGAAATAAATGGAGGATTTGTCATCATTAATACACTGACTTGAAGCCTTCAAATAGATGTCTAAGGCTCTCCTGAAGTTCATAGCCTCTCTAACTCTAGCCATGCCCATCAACGCAGTATCATCCACAAACTGAAGATGAGAGTAGGAAGGAAGAGAATTGTTCCAACTCCAACCTTGGATAAGACCTTGCCCCACCTAAGATTTAATAAATCTACCAAGACCCTCCGCCATGATAATGAATAAATAAGGAGATAAAGGGTCCCCTTGCCGAAGTCCCCGAGAAGCACTAAACAAATATGAGGGTTCCCCATTAATGAGCACTGAGAAGGAAGAAGAGGTCACACAACTAAGAACCCAATTCACCCACTCCTCAACAAAGCCAAACGCCAAGAGAATTTTCTGTAAGAACTCCCAGCTCACCCGGTCATAAGCTTTAGCCATGTCAAGTTTCATAAACATAGCCTTCTCCTTCGAGTTAGCCATAGAATGAATAGCTTCCATTGCAATCACAACACCATCCAAAATTTTTCTTCCTTCAACAAAACCCCCCTGCTCAGGAGAGATCAGAGTACTAAGGAGTGGTTTGAGCCTCTCTGCAATCAATTTGGTGATAATCTTATAAACCACATTACATAGCGCAATGGGTCTAAATTGAGCCAACTAATTAGCCCCCTCCTTCTTAGGTATGAGAGCCAAGAAAGTGGAATTCATGGACTTGAGCATCTGTTTATTCCTATGAGATTCTTGAACCACCTCGAGGAGATCAAACTTGATTATTTCCCAGAACTCCTGAAAGAACTCAATCGGAAACCCATCTGGGCCGGGAGCCTTACCTTTTTTCATGTTAAACACCACTTTCTCCAACTCAGGTAACAAGATAGGACATAAGAGAGCCCCATTCATCTCAGCAGAGACCAGGAGGGGAATGCAGTCCAAGATGGCCCTCTCCTCATCCCTAGCTGCATGATCCTCTCTAGAAAATAGGTTTGAAAAATAATTGACCACAACCTTGGAAATATCAACACAGGAAGAGAGTTGAGCCCCTTCAGGCGAGATCAGAGAGGAGATAGAATTCCCCTACCTCCGAGCCTTAACCGAATTATGAAAGAATGCAGTGTTCCTATCCCCCTCCTGAAGCCAATCAACACGAGATTTCTGCTTCCAGAAGATCTCCTCCTGAAGCTCCCACTCTTCTAATCCCTTAAGAGCCAAGGACTCAGCTTTAATTAGATCAAGGGTCAACCCTTGATCCCGAATCAAATGAGTGATGTTATCCAATTTAGACTGAGCAGCTATCTTATGAGCATGCAAGTTCCCAAAACATTGTTTATTCCATTTCTTAAGCCTGTACTTTACATGTTGAAGCCTCTTACAAAAAGTAAGCATGGCCGTCCCATGGGCAGGCATCCCCTCATACCACCAATCCAACATAAGATCCTGCAGAGACTGATCTCTTAGCCACATTAACTGAAATTTGAAAGAAGGGTTTTTGGTGACTCCATAAGCGGTGACAGAGAGCTTGATAGGACAATGATCAGAGCCTCTCCAATCAAGAATTTCTGAACTGGTGATCAACCTACTGTTCATCCAATAGCAGGAAACCAAAAATCTATCGAGCCTTTCTGAGATAGCCTCAACACCACACCTCCTATTATTCCATGTAAAGACACCATTGGTTGGCTTCACATCAATGAGATTCAAGGAACTAATCATATCCCTAAGAAGATTTGTAGAGGGGTCCAACCTGGCTAACCCACCTCATTTTTCATCCAAACCAGTAACAAAATTAAAATCACCAGCCATAATCCATGGGAGAAACGGATCTAAGGCCCGAATGAAGCTGATGTGAGCCCAAAGATTTGACTTACCTTAAAGATTAGTAGGAGCATAAATATTGGATAAGAGATACCTCTCTCCAGTTGCAAAACAAGATGCAACCAGAGAGATAGAAGACCGACTAGAAATCCACCATAAGGGGAGCACTTTCCTCGGGTTCCAGAAGCAAGCCACCCCCATAAACTGTTCAAAGCACCCACCCCCTACCAATTTCCCTGGGGCCAGATGCGTGAAGCACAATTAGCCAAACCATCCACTGAAAGCTTAGTTTCCTGAATAAAAACCACATCAGGTGACTGAGAATCAATTAATCTGCGAACAACCTTTTGTCTAGGGATGTTGTTCAAGCCCCTTACATTCCATGATAGAACAATCATTTATGGGGGTGGGAAAAGTGGGAATCAATGGGTTTCACAGACCCAGACTCAACCAAAGTATCCCCCATAATCTTGACCTTCTCTTGATCAGTCTTCCTGCCACTCCTTGACGGTTTATCAAGAGGCCCCTTTTTAAAGGATTTCTGCTGTAAGCCTAAAATAGGAGGAGCTTTGTTACCCTTTGCCGAGTCTGAAGCCCCCTTAGGAGCAAGGGGGACAGGAGCCCCCACAATAGATCCCATCGAAGCCTGAGACCCCTGGAGATCCCTGGTATCCTGAACCTGAGAAGGTAGATCCAGAGCAATCTGTTCAACCTAAAGGTCCCCAGGAGATAAGAGCTGATCCTCCTTCTTTGCATCCTCATCCTGACCTTCATGTAGACCCTTAGCCCCATAAGAGAACTCAACTGGAATACCTTCCTCCTGTGCCAAATCTTCAAGAACATCAAATCTGTTAAAAGTGCCATTATTGTGTCTATCCAACCAGGTTCTCTTCTTACCCTTGCCTTTGTTACAGGACTTAACCTGAGTAAAGCCCTCGTTATCTGTAGGTTCATTAGGCACAGGATCCTTCCCCTTGTCCCCCCTAGGAGGTCCAGAGGCAACCAAGGGGAAGGGTTTAAATCTGGGACATTTGCGGTGTAAATGACCATATTCATGACAAATTCGACATCTAAAAGGGAGGGTCTCGTAATCCAGCTGTTGGATCCAAGAAGAAGATCCCATACGGATTTCCATAGAGTCTGGTAATGGATTACTTAAATCAACTTCTACACAAATACGAGCAAAAGAAATTACCTTACGATCTTGAGTTTGTGTAGTCGCCCCCATAGGTTTTCCAAGAAGCAATGAAATTGAATGAAGAATATCTTCCCTCCAAAATTCCAAAGGGAGCCTCGGCAAACAAACCCACACAGGAACTCGCGAGGGGATCTCTTCAGCAGAGTTGAAGCCCATGTGCCAAGGCTTGATGAAAAGCCCCACCTGGTTAAAGAAATAAGGGCCTCCTTCAAAAGCCCTATTCCTATCCGACATGCATGAAAAAATAACTAGAAAATAGTTATTCGCTGCCAAAATAATCTCCATATCACCTTCGGGATTCCAAACCCGACGAGCCCAGGAATCCAACACAGGTAGAGAAAGATGAAGGCCCAAAAATTTGCAAATAAGGGCATGATTATGCCAGTATTCAACATCCTCTGAAACCTGCTCAGGTTGAATAACCAAAACAGGTCGATCCTCGGATCTCTCCAAACATCCATTTACTTTTTTTATTCGAAGCATCCCTTTTGAGGAGAAGACCCCATCTCCAGACTGGGGTGTACCCATCATATCTTTTCCACTGATATGCAATGAAGAAGACGGCTCTGCCATCTCCAAATCCCCAGAGGAAATCTTTGACATAACACAACCCTGAGTCTCCATGGACCGAATAGCACCACCCCACCAAAAGGAGAGAAACCGGGCTCAAGATCCACAATCTCAGATCGCAGAAGACACCCGCCAAGGAAATGTCGAGCGTAGAAGAAAACACAGAAATGACGCTTGCCCACAAGCAAAAGAATGGTTGAACCCCAGTCCAACCCACGCACCCCTGACCAAAAGCAAGCACCCCCCACTGAGAACACACCACCACGGCGGCCGCTGAGCACGGACAAAACGAAGAAAATGAAGAGATAGGGCACGCGGGCCCTAGCTCTCATCCAATCGCCACGGAAAGCCATCTCCAACATCTTGAGAAGTCCAACCACACCACAAATTAGTTGCAAAGAAATACAAAATGAAATTAAATGAAATAATAGAATAATAGACAAGACACTATGTGGTAAAACCTTGACAATATGCCAAGGAAATATCCATGGGGCAAGGTATCGGTATTCATATTGTTTACAGAAACTGATTACAACCTACAACTATTGCTCTTGAATTATATTTCATTAGAATAATTTAGCCTTAAAGACAACAAGATATTTATAATATCTTCAACCTATGTCAAACTTAGAAAAAAAATAGCTTTGTTTTTTATTTCTTTGATTTAATTGTTTTGTTTTATCTTTTTTTTTTATTATTCCTTTATCTTTTCTGAAGATAAACTTCTACTTTCTTTCTATTTTGTTGTCATTATCCAACATTTATGCTAAATCCCCCAATATTGGGTAAATTTGGATGAAAATAAGCGTGGCTCAATTGGAGTTATATTCAAGGAAAAAATTGAAGGTCTCTATGAGAGTTGAGCCCATCGGCGACCTACATTCTTAAATCATCATTGTTAGAATAATGAACTACTATAATTCCACATGTTGAATAAGTATCAGCTAGAAGAAGAACATGTGTTAATATATATGGTGTGTCATCATGATTGAGTTAGCTATCATGTATGTTAGTAGGTTTTTTAAGAAGCCGATTCTTCTGAATTTTTTGCATTGTGGTTTTAATGACAATTATTGTTGTGTGAAAATTTATATGTAATTCTTTCAAATTAAAAAATTAAAATAATTATTTCTATTATTAAAAAGTAAAAGAAAATAATATTTTTTGTTGAGCTCATTTTCAATTATAAATATGTAATATATTTTCATAATAAATATTTTAGTCTCTAGAGCTTGTTTTGGTTTTGATTAGGTACCACAATCTTTGTGCTCTTGAATTTTCCATTATCAAATGTTTTATGAGTTTGAGTAACCATAAATGCTACATATGCCATGTTTTGGAGGATATTCTAAAAGGGGGTGGCATTTGATCCTGAAAATTTGTTACAATTAAGGTCCATTTACCTTGCAATCTTATGCATTCACGTGTTCCCAACACTCTTAGAATCTATCCTTAGAAAATCAAATTTAATTGAGCATTGATTTTATAATTTAGATTTTCCAAAAAGCTTAGCATTAGTTGTTATTGCATTCATGAAGAATGTGGAGTTGGTGGTGTTTGTTACAAACCTACTTTTAGAAAATCCCTTAACGTGCATGTGAAAATTGAATAATGAAGCATTTTTAATATTTTTGTGTGTCCCATATGATTTGTGTGATGATTTTAGATGCCTACTTTGGGGTATCGACCATTATGGAGGATTTACAAGTCAATGTTCCAATATATTATTAGCATGGATGTTTTCTTTTATATCCATAGCTCTTTGGAAGCTACATTTACTATTCTTGGAAACACCTCTTCATTTTTGATGTTGATGTTTTTATATTTTACCTTTATTATGTTTAGAAAATTAATTATGGTATTTGTCTCCCATTTTTCTATAAATTAGAGACATGATGTAGTTGTTGGAATTAGTTTTAGGAAATCCATGTAGTATTAAAAAAAAAATTGTAATCAATAATGTGTATTTTTTTATCAGCATACCAAATCTGACTTAATGATTCATTTTTATTTTCTCTTAAGTATCTTAAGAGAACTTGTTGAAAGAATGTATCCCAAACAAATTTAAAGAGTTGGGAAAGGAAATGGGGCTTCCCATAGAATGAATTTCCACCCCTAATATGTTGGAATAAATGATTAAGCTTGATGAGTTGTAGAAGAAAAAAAAATGCATTGATACATTTACAGTACTCTCAATTGATGCATTTTTCATAATGCATTCCTTGTTGGCATGTTCAGAGGGTTACTAGATGATGAAAATTAACTAATTTTTCAAGGAACCTCATATCTATTTGTAGGTCTTGACAAAAAATTGATAGGCCCCACAAAGTTCTAGAATTTCTCCATCATAGTTTATTTATTTTTCTCTCAAGTCACTTAATAAATTGTATGAGAAGAATGCATATTGGATATGCTAAGATACTTTAGAAATGAAATGGAGCCTCCCATATAATTTAATTACCCATACCAACATATTGACATAATTAATTTCACCCAATGAGATGCAAAGAAAAAAATAAGCATATTGACATATTTACACTACTATGATGAAAATTGAGAGAGGTTATTTTTCTTGAACCTCACATATAGTTGTATGTCTAAATGGAATATTCATATGCTCCAATATGTTTTAGAATTTCTTTGTGATAGTTTGAAATTTTTTTCTATTCAATTTCATAGGAAATTTTGCTATAGCCATACAAGTTGGATAGATTTGTACACTTGTACTATGAAACAATTCCTCCCCTAGCAATCACCCACCTAACCTAACATGTTGACATATATGGTCTAGAAACATTAGTTGTAGAAGAAAATATAAGGTTATTGGTATATTTACATTCTCTTAAATGATCAAATTTGTAAGAATGCATTCCTTGTTCTCATAGTCAAGCTATAGGTCTCAATAATTTTTTTGTAGGAATAATGGATTCTTTGAACTACTCCATCATATTTTGACAGTTCTTACTCTCATGTCTTATTTGATACTTTTCTAGAAGCATATATCCTAAACGAATTGGGACAATTGTGGAGTAAAATGGGTCCTCTCATATCATTCACATACCTAACCTAATGTATTCCTAAGCTTTTTCTTGATGCACAAGGTGAAAAAGAAAAAACAATCCAATTGGAACATTCACACTACTCTCTAACAAGAATTAATTACTTATTGACACAATCCAATAGTTTCAAGATAATGAAAAATAAGGGAGGTTGTTTTTAGGGGACCCTAGATCCATCTATAGGCTTAGATAGAAAAATTCATACACCCCATGAATTTTGATAACTACTTCATCATAGGTTGAAATTTTTTTTCTCCCAAGAGTTTTAGAAGAGTTTACTAGAAGTGTGTAAAATTAATGGATTGGGACACCTATAGAACAAGATAAGGTCTCCCTTAGTGCTTTACTAGTCACCCCAACATGTTCCCATAACTAGTTCAACCTTGTGAGATACAAAATAAAAATAAGCCTATTATCATCTTTATATTGAACTTAAATGATGCTTTTATCAAAAATGCATTTATTACTAGAATACTCAAATAGTAGAGGAGATCAATAAAATTAAGAGAGTTTATTTTGGAGGGAACCCACATCTAGCTATATGTCTAGAAAGAGCATTCATAGGTTTCATGATGTTTGAGAGATGCTCCTTCATGGTTTTCCTTTTTTTCTCTTAGGTATCATAAGAGACTTTATTAGAAATGTGCAACCCAAGTATATAGTGACACCTAGGAGATGCAATAGACCCTCCACTACAACTTTCCTACCCATTACAATGTGTTAACATACTAATTTTTGCATTACAAGTTGTAGAAGAAAAATTAAGTGTACTAGAAAATTTATATTGCTCTCAAATGATAAATTTTGCAAGAACGTGTTCCTTGTTGATATAGTCAAATGTTTTAAGACGAAGAACAATAAAAGATATTATTTTGCAGATACCCCACATCTAGTTGTATGTATAGAATGTAGGATTTGAAAATTATCCCTATCCTAGGACCATCTGTAAAATAATGAAAAACTTCTACAAGAGAGTATGCAAGATATAAGCTTTCTTGATATTAAGATCTATCAAATATGATGATGAGATATATTATAAGAGTGTACATCGACCTTTATTATATAGAAAAGGTGTAATGTAGTACCAAAATTAAATTATTGTGTCAATATTAAATGACATGAGCCAACATTAAACAACCTACAACTCTAATATTTAATAAAATATAAAAAGGAAAAATATTATTGAAAAAACTTAAATATGCATAGGACCTAAGTGGAATTAACATGTAAATATGACCCCACTAACTGACTAGTTGGGAAAAATGCCTACTTACACCAACACCGCCTGTTCATTGGAACTTAGAGAGAATAAAATATTATGCAAATGATTCAAGAATGCAATGATGGGTCTTTACAACAAGGCCATTTTAGGTACCCATGTAGAAATATAAATGCATTCTCACAAATAGAGAAAAGGAGAAAAAATACATGGGAAAAAATTCCTCTTCAAAAGAGAGAAAAGATACAATCAAGTGATAAAAGATGAATGACTACATCATACACCCCAAGTAAAAAATCCGTCACATATATACATTAAAATTTTCCCACATAAGAGGGAAAGAAAGAGACCACATGGTGCCCCCATATTGAAGTTGCTCCACAACCACTAAATAAATTCTAAAGACAAAAGAAATCCAATGCCAACAAAAAACATGCATCCCCTTGGAAAGAAATAAATCTAATGGTTGATGCTAAAGAAAACTCATCTCCATGATGAAGTAAGAGGGGAGAAGTGCATGAATGATATATCTAAAGAAGCATCAAATGTCTCTAAAGATGTCTCAAAAAAATTCGATGTTACCTCAATCAAGGAATTGAAGATAAATGATATGGAAACTCAAGAGAAACATCCAAACATATATAATCAAAGAGGATAGTGCCACCCTAAAACATATCATCCAAATATGTAGAAAAGGAATGAAAACCAAATATAATATACCTATCCTAAAACCATCTTCCAAAGATAAATGTAGAGAAGACAAAATGTATCTAAAGTCCTAAAAACAAGTTAATAGTAAAATTTGAAAAAGATAGAGAATTTGATCACACCTCATCAAAAGGTTTATGAACAATAAGGTTCAAAAACCCACTAAAACCACCGTATGAAAACTACCCACATTTGATCTAGGAGATTGGTCATTAGAACATTCAACATTAGTAATAACATGAGAAAATGTGTATATGTTTGCATTATGGTTAACTGTAGTCACTACAACAAGTTTCCTAGTATGCAAATCATGAATTAAAATTGAATATGGAGTGAACTCAATGGATCTACTAGTTCTTTCTATTTGATATATTGAAAGAAGATTATGCCAAACATCAAGAATGAAAATAAAATCATGAAACTACCATGGGGCACATTAGCAACTCATTTACCAAATATATCTAAATAAAAACCATTAGTCATCAAGATCATCATGATTGAGGTATGCTTCAAGGATGAAAACCTTATAGGTTGTCTTTATTGAATGCAAAAAAAAATTAATAGTGGGGGTGAATCAATTATTCATTAAAACGTCAAACCCTCACTAACATTCAGATCAATATTAACCTTAATGAGTTATAATGATTTCACATGAAAGAAAATAATAAAAAATGAAAACAAAAAATAAGCATACATAATAGAACACTAGATTTATGTAGAAAACCCAAGAAGATAAAAATCATAGTGATTATTAGCTAACAGTATAAAGCAATTGCAACACCGAATACAATAGGTTCAATGTAGGAGGGCTCACTTCCCAAAAGAGAAGGGTTCACTACCAATGGATCACTGCTATATTATAGAAATGAAGAAAGAAGGTTGTGAAAATGAGAAATCCATCTCAGAGAAACATAAAAGTTCCACCACTACAACATGAGTACATTCACACTCTCTCAAAAGAATGTAGATACCTTCTAATCACTACTCCCAACAGTCTTAGTTAGTAAAGATTGTGTTGTACTTTGCACTTGTACACTTCACACCATAATTTTTGTTACACATAGTTCATGCAAATATCCTCTATGAACTCAACACACATATATACGCATCACAACCTTGAAAATTATTTACAAGGTTAGCTATCCACCTCAACTATTCAAATTCAAGTTAGACTAGCACTAAGAATTATTGCAATGGAGAGGAATGAAATCATACTAAATCACACCTTACCTCAGACCTAAATCCATACATATACACCACTCCAAAATTTCTCAAACACCAAATAATTTATATCATTAGCGTAAACATCGAAGGTTCATCAAACATGTGTTAACACAATTGAACGTTTAAGTACACACTTGCACTTATCAAAGATGACTCACGAACCACACAAAACATTCAAACACAATATGGAATATTCCATCAACATCCTAAAATCCAATAAATTCCTTCACAACCACTTTCACCTGAAAAATAAATTAATCTTGTACACCCTGTTAACCTTCCACATATTGTAACTAATGAATCCAACCTTGCAGAGTATCAAAACTTAAACAACTTGGACTGGAGATATATATGAGAAATATAAGAATACTCTTAGATCTACAAGACCACAAACAACACTATGTAGATATGTAGAGAAAAACCATTTCTCCTAGACAAAATTGCTTTCATAATTCACACATTGGTGAACACAATTTTCTTTGCAAAATGATCCAAGACAAGAAACTTTGGATATAACACCTTTGAACACTTTTGATCACATATCTGAATTTCATAAGTAGATCTTCAATATAGAATAAATGCATAGAAAAACCAAAACACTACTTTCTACAATAAAAATTCTTTACCACACTATTTCCTCTTCTATTCAAAATTTCTCAAAAAATACTTGAAAACCAAGCACTACAAATACCAACACATAATTTGTAACACTTTATTATCACAACCAAACCAATTGCACTACCATAACTTAACCACACACATGCTTTTCAAGGAAACACTAGAGGTTGACACCGATGAGTTTACTAATGACAACATAATGCAAAAAATCAAAGCAACTTTAAGATTGATATCAATGTAACAACATAGGTCTATTGACATCAATGCCAACACAAACTATATAGACATCCAACAATCTTGATATATGATGTGAGGCTCTAAAGTCAAGAATCCAATCTCTAGACTATTCAACATGTGTTATATCTAGAGAATGACCCTTCATCTAAGTATATTTTTACTTTACTCACTCCCACTAGCAATTTTTGTTGTACTTGTGTGTGTAGAAGATGAAGGTTGTGAAGAAGAAGAAGAAGGAGAACTTGTATATTTAGAAGGAAAAAAATTATATTCTTTTAGAATTTTCCTCATTTCATCTAACTCTTTCTTATAGCATGTTTTGTCACCATCTCTAGGTTTGTTACAATAACCACACTTGGGTTTCTCCTTAGTTTTATCCTCTCTACGAGAAGTGGGTTTATCACAAGATTCTATCTTAGGTTTTGCATTCTTATTTCCTCTAACTTTAGGTGGTCATACAATAAAAGGACGATTCTTAGAGTGTGTGTCATGTTGACTAAGTTTAGCTTGTTCCTTATTCAACCTTTCACTAAATATCTCAAAAGAAGGAATAAAAAAGAATCACCTAATCCATCCATTGTATCATAAATGGAAGTAGAGAAGTATGCAAATGATCCTTTCAACTTAGACAAAATCAAGAGTATGAATTTCTTTATAGTTTTATCTTTACCACAACCTAATTGAGATCTTTATGATTTAAGTTTTAACAAATAGTCTTTAATGGTGTTAAAAGAATCTATGGAAAGTGATGTCAATTTTTTGTCTAAATGCATAGCTTGAATTTCACTAACTCAACCAAATATTTCCTTGCACTTATCCCAAAATTTCTTAGGATTAGTATATTCCTCAATATGAAAGAATAGAATCTCAAAAACATGCATAACAATCAAACCCATAGCATCATAATATTTGTTCCTATGAGAAAATATTTTATAATCTCTAGAAAAATTAGGTTTTTCATCATCCAAGCTCGACCAAAAATCCCTATTCCAAATAAATTTACTCATTCTTTCCTTCCATGTATAATAATTATGAGGAGTTAAGACCTTAGACTTTGATCCAACCATTAAACAAAAAATTCCAAGAGTGCAAAATAGATAAATATCTGATACAAATTGATGTCATACCTTCCAAATCTAAAATAAAACTAAAAACAAAGCTCCCTTGAAAAGTTAAAGTTATCCAAGAGATAGTATTCCCAAGTAATCAATTAGTATATGCAAAATCTATAAAAATTGAATAAATTATACTTGGGGCTGAATCTACAAAAATTGCGTGAACTAAAAGATGAAATCTCCTAAACATAGGATTCAATTGCTAATGGAATCACAAAAAATAGATGAATTAGTGAAAAGTTATGAGCTCAAAGGTCCAAAAGGGAAAAGACACTTTAGTTGGCAATCAAATGTATAGGCACAACAAAGTATATAAAAATAATGTGCACCAATACAAATTGTGTGGAGCCAACTTTTTGTCGATATCTCATTTACAAAATTTTGATATTTGGGAAAACATTTATGTTCTTGTCAAAATAAGGCTCAATTTGGTCACCTAGGGGACCAATTGGTGTCATAAATTTAGGTCTTGGTGGGTTGACACATGATCTATAATGTGACCACCACTGAGGAGGCTGGGGTGCTGGTAGGTTAAAATAAATTTTGCATCGCTAAGGGGGTGTTGGTTTCAATTGATGGTAGGTGGTCCTACACCACCTACAAGGACTTAAAACCTACATTAGTTAATGGGATTGCGCATAGGGTGATAATAAAACTCAATGAAAAAAACTAATCTACCAAAAAATATTTATTTTAGAAGAACTACCAACCTGTACCTTGTTGTAGACATGACCTGATAGATGTTGAATTTTTCTCATACATTTGATTATATAGAGATAACATATACTGGTAAAAACAATAAAAATATTCCATGTACCAAGGAATATTCATTTCAATCTATTGAATTTGATGACTATGCAAACCTCATACAAACTATATGCATTGTAGGGATATGCATAGTATATAAATTATAGGAGATGGAAGATCCTTCCTAGGATCGTCAACCTACAAAAAAATCACCCTCACACATTTGAGAGAATCAAAAAAATATTATGGAAAATATCAAGATGATATTCAAAATGAGATGAGATATTACATGTAGTGTATAGGCCTTTTAAAGGCATGAAAAATAAGACGAGTGAAAAACTACTCAATACAGGAAAAAATAATTATCCCTAATTATCCTAAGTCAAAATTAACACTAATATCCCTCCTTAGGTGCAAACTTAGGGAGATTATTATGCAAAATGGGTCTTGGATACAAGGCCATGTTAGGTACCCGTGCACAAGTACAATGCAAAAAAGAAATCTCTCACAACTGAAGAAAAGGAGAAAAACCTTGTGGGACAAAAATTCTCTCCAAAAGAGAGATAAAAAAAGGTTGAAAAAGTGAAAGGAGGACTTCACAAGACCCTCCAAGGACAGCTCCTATCACTAATCTCAAAAAAATACAAACAGAGAGAGACTATGTAGCCCCCTCGCAATGTGTAATCACTTGCAAAATGGTAAGTTCATGAAGATAAAACATGACCTAATGTCAACAATTTTTTTCTCCCTTTTAGAATTAAAAAAACCAAGTACAAATGCAGGAATGCTTCCCATTTTTGCTAGGAATTAGCAAGTGAAATCCAAATGTAGGATGATAATGTCTCTAAAATCTACTCATGTGTCGCCAAGACCTTGGAAAATGATGCCACAAAAAAATCAAGAACATGCCCAATCGCAATAGAAGGTGACAAACAAGGTACCAATGGAGATTGATTTTGAATATTCTCCAAAGGAAGAGATAGAGTGACAACAATTGTATCACAACTATCATCAAATAGGAAATTTAATCCTTCAAATGAGTCTTCCAAGTTTGAAATGTAAGATTCCATGAACAATGAACTGATTTCTGACAAATAGGAATACCAATCAGGAAGACAATGATAATCCTATTGCTTGATAATGAAGGTGGATCAACTATCTCTGACATAGAATCAAGAACCTCTGAATTAGTTCTATAACCTCATTTGAAGTCTCAAAAACGTCCAAAGGATCACAAGCATGGTTTATCTTCTTTGAAGAGTAAAAAGGAACATTGGTATTGGAAAGAGGATCATCGAGAGATGGTGGAGTATCATGATCTCCATATGATTCTTGAAGGTAAGTCCAAAGAGAATTAGGGCACTCAAAATGAACAAATATCAATCTACTCTCATTGTATAAAAAATTGTGTCTTTTCACTATACATGTCATTTGTAGGTTGCTAGAACAAGCCCTAATAGCAAAAATCTCCCTCAATATAGATGCAATTGTCCCTTATTCAGGATAGAGTTAATATCACCACCAAATGCAAGGATGTTCCCTACAAAATGATTAAAAGGTTGCAAAAAAAAGAAATGTGAACTTGCACTATAAAATCATGCTCTCCAATAGCTAGTCGCCCTATGGATGAGATGAATCACACCTCAAGACACAAAATTTTCACATGCAACAATGTTTCACAGCCTCTTGTGCAAGATTCGGGCTCTGGACAAACATTCATGGTTGAGACATTTTCACAGCTTCCCAAGCAAAAAATCATGTCAACAATCATAGTGATTCACGACCCTCCATAATAGAAAATAATGTCTCTCTGTTTTGAATGAACCTCTCTTCAATAGGACAAAAAAATAATAATGGAAAATTTAAAATTTAATAAATTTCAAATGTCAAAAAAAATTTAAGTAGGCAATAAATTTCCTAGATCTCCTTAGTAGAAACTCTCAAGGAAGGTGAGTAGGAGGAGGAGCTCTGATACCATGTAAGAGATGGTAGCTCCTTCCCAGGATCCTCTACCTGCAAAAAAATCACCTTCACACATTCAAGAGAAGAAAAACACTATTTTGCTAATTAGCAATATGATATTCAAAATGAGATGAGATAGTACATAGTATATAGGCCTTTTAAAAGCATGAAAATAAGATGGGTGAAAAACTACCTGATATGAGAGAAAATAATTATCCCTAATTATCCTAAGTTAAACTTAACACTAACAAAAATAGTGATGGGGGCAATGAAAAACCTCTAAACTATAAGGAAATGCCTCTAACATACTCCAAAAATAACTTGCAATGAAACCCAAAAAGAGGAACCCTCCACAAGTATTGTTTTTTATCAATATTTTAATTCCCCAAATCACCATTTAGTGCACAGGAAGAGCATCATTAACCTTACAAAAATTCACCAAGATCTCTCACCAACAATAGCTCTACCCTTAAATATGAGGAGTGATTTGCAAGGGTTGGCTTTCATACCATGTAGGAGCTAAAAATTAGCTCTATCCTAGGACCACCTACAAAAACAATGAAATCCTTCTATAAGAGAGTATGCAAGAAATAAGCTTTCTTGATATTAAGATCTATCAAATGTGATGATGAAGTATATTATAAGAGTGTATAATGACCTTTCTTATATAGACAAGATGTGATGTAGTACCAACATTAAATGATTGTTTCATTATTAAATGGCATGAGCCAACATTAAATGACCTAGGACTCTAATATTTAATAAAATATAAATGCATAGAATCTTACGTAAGCAAATTAAGTATGCCTAGGACCTATGTGGACATAACATGTAAATAAGACCCCACTAAGTAACTAGTTAGGAAAGTACCTATTTATTCCAACATAGAAAAGAAAATTATATGTACCATAAAGTCCATGAACTAATCTATCATAGTTTGGAATTTTATTCTCTTAGGTCTATTGTGAGACTTTTCCAAAATCCTACAACCTAAATGAATTGAGAAATCTAGGGAGTGAAACAATGCCTCCGTTAGTATTCACTAAACCACTGTAACTTGTTGGCACATTTAGACTACTCTCAAATGATGCATTTTAGAAGAATGTATTCCTTGTTGGAAAAGTGAAATGATACAAGATGACAAAAATGTTTATTTTAAGGTACAACATATTCAACTATTGGTCTAGATAAGTATGCATATGCCCATGTTAAGTCCTAGAATTTATCTACTGTAGTTAAGTAGTTTCATGATCTTAGATCTCTTAAGAAACTTTCTTGAAATCAAATCCTATATGAATCAAGACACATGGAGAATAAAATGAGGCCTCTCCTCAAATTCACCCACCCACTTTAATTTAACCTTCTAGTCAGTTTAGCCCCATGATTTTTATAAGGATAAATAAGATTATTGGTACATTTACACAACTCTCAAATAATATATTTTTAAAGAATGTAGTCCTTTTTGGAATATCCATAAAGTTTCAAGATGATATAAAATGACAGATGTTATTTTAGATAAACCCCACATCTAATTCTAGGTCTACATGAAACATCTGTAGGCCCCATGAAGTCTAAACATTCTCCCATTCTAGTTTGGAATGTTTTCCATTGAGGTCACAAAAGATACTTTGCTAGAACCATATAGCTAAGATAGATTGAGACACATAGAAACAAAAGTGCCCGTTAGAAACCAAGATCAAACATGCAAACCAAAAATCCTTCCATAGAAGAGAAACTTAGAAAAAGCAAGAGCTTTGCATAAAGATGTGTAAATAATATAATTCAGGAATTTATAATTACATGAAAATGATTTTCTCTATAAAAGAAAAGTATGCATAGCCCTAATCTTATCTTGAGCAACAAGATAGATCAACAAGATAAGGATGACAACTAATTAACCTAGGAATTAAATAATTACCTAAGTAAACTTATGCAAATGTGTAATTAAATATTAATTACACCAACACCCCCAATAAGGCAACTTTAAAGGGAATGCCATCTACCTAAACTAAGATGAATGCAAGAAAGCATGAATGGGTCCCAAGAACAAGGCCTGATCAGGTACCCATGTACAAATGCAATAATGAGGTTGAGAAGGAAAACCTAGTGGGACAAAACCCCCCTACAATGAGATTTCCTCAGGGTGAAACTATGCAGCCATGAAATGTCACTTCCACATAAACCAAATCTGAAAACATGCAAGTAAAATACTCAATATCAACATGCAAGAGAATAGACAACATACCCATCAAAGATGACACAAGATATGCCCTGGGAAAACCCTTAAGAGGGAAAAAACCAGCCTCCAAAAGCATCCACACTCCATGTATTATTCAGCAATGAAAACTCATTACAATACATCTGCAGAGACTCCATGAACACTTCTCAAGCACAAGCTATCCATGCATTCCATGTGACCAAGCATGAATCCACACATCCCATGCCATGCTTCAAACCCTCACACATGCACAAGCTCAACCTGCTAACCTGCAGCACACTGCCCAACCTTTGACCAACTTTTGATCCAACCCTCAACAACTACCCTTGTGGTTGCTTTTATAGAAACAAGCTCCCACAAAACCACCAAGTGGTATTACATAAACCATGTGCCCAAAATACTACATCATGTGACCCCACATTTAATATTGGGTACTTTATTATTTTATTATTCCCAATATTAAATAATTACATTTGACAATTATGTCCCAATGTTACATACAACAAAGTGGCCCCAACATTATAACTCCTTGTGATGCACATTCACCTAGAAAACCCCTAGGTGCACCACACACATAATAAATAAATAAAATATTACAAACATTATGCAAGGTGTACAACACCTAATCCTAACAATCTCCCACTTGTTGTATACATTGCATAAGGGGGTAACAAATAAACTCCATAGGCAACATGTACCATCCTAGAATCCAAGTGCTCCATGTGCTCCATCAAGATACCTGTAACAAGAACCAAGGTGACCACCATCTCATCCATGAATGCTCCCATCCTCCACCATGCCAACTTCACTAAGATAAGAACACATCCAAAGAGACGTCACACTAACTGTCACAAAGAAGCATAAACCTGCCTCAACCTGATATCTCAAAACACAAACACTAAATCCAATATGCACCGGTAGCTGTCAAGAATAAATCACCATAGCTGAAATGACACCCACAGCAAGTGCCAACACATCCAACTATCCATACCTCCAAGGTATACATAACATAGTAAACTTATGCCAACAACATATCCACCCATAAACCACAATAACGAACTCCATGTGCAAACCTGTCAAAAGTGACATACACATCCA
>VDFB02075725.1:0-13083 GCA_007258455.2 Sequoia sempervirens | reverse complement strand
GCCTATTCAGCAAGTTCACCACAACCTGGGAGTCAAACTCACATATGATCCTTCGCCATCCCAATTGACTGCGCCGCTCCACAGCCAATAAAATGGCCTGAGCCTCCATTAAATTATTAGTATGAAGACCCTTATAAACAGAGAAGATAAACTGAACATCTCCAGAGCTATCCCGACCAACACCACCAATTCCAGCATGACCAAGATTTCCACGAGAAGAGCCATCAGTGTTGATTTTTAGGACTCCTTGAGGAGGAGGGGACCATCTTCCCTCCCTATTCACCTTCGGGGTAGGATGTCTACATCTGTTGCACATGAGCTGCCGTTGCGGAGGAGGAAGATGAAGACGATTACAACAACCCACATCACAAGGGTCCACCGGTCAGTCAGATCACACTTAGCCGCAATAGTTTCTCCCAAAGAATGCAAAATTTTCCACCATAGGTGAGGGGCCATCAACAACACATCCTAAAAAATCTGCCTATTCCTCTCAAACCATAGGTTCCAGATAATAAAGGATAGGCCAAGAGCTCAAGCAGCTTGAAGAAAGGAAGTAGAAACAGGGGACTTGCCCCACCGTTCCACAAACTCCGCCAACGAGGAAACATGCCAACAGGGCGTATTCCACACCCTCCACCAGAAATGCCAAATCTCCCTAGCATAGGAACATTGAAAGAAGAGAAGGGAGACACTCTCTTCACAATCATGACATAGAACACACATAAAAGGGCCTTGGAAACTACACTTTCATAAATTATCCCAAGTAAGACATTGATTTTGAGCCACTAACCACATGAAGAAATTGCATTTGGGCCATGACAACTTGTGCCAAACTTGCTTCCAGCAAGGGACCTCAATGTCCCCAAACAACTACCTACCCAACTACTTATAACCATCAGACAAAGAGTACTTTCTAGACAAATCCGAACCATCTCAAGCCAAGACATTAGGACCCCTCAAAGAATTACAAGCATGAGAAGCCAAAAGCTAAGAAAGCTCATGCCTATACCCCTCAGACCCTCCAGGTGGCCACTCAGAAGGATGCTTCCAACGAAAACTTACAACTGATCCATAATGTTGTGCAACCTTATAATGCTCCATGGTATCGCAACAAGCCGCAATAAAAACATCACAAAGGGACTGGAGGTGAGGAAAGGAAGAGAGAATAGGTGGGTGACCATCCCAAGAATCTAACCAAAAAAGAGTCTGTGACCCTGAATGATAGATCCAAAAAAGTGCACGCTTAATCAATTGTGCCCCCACTTTCAAAGTATGCCAAATTATAGAACCGCTCCTTTCCAGAGAATAGCGAGGAACCTCAAAAGAAGCAACACCCCTAAGATATTTATGGTTGAGAATACGAGTGCATAACTGGTGCTGATTGGTACACCATCGCTAGTAAAGCTTGGCAGCAAGAACTTGCCCGTTCAAAATTGTAGAGCGTAAACTAAGACCACCCTCCTACTTTGGTCTACACATAGAGTCCCACTTAACAAGGCCCCACTTTGAAGAAAGAAAATTACCGCTCCAAAGAAATTGATGTGAGAGAGCATCAAATTCCCTAAGGAAATACATAGGAGCCGCTTGAACAAAACACCTATAGATGGGAAGGGCCTGGCTAATAGACTTGAGAAGAGTCACTCTAGCAGCTGTAGACAACCAACGATGAGTCCAATGAGTAACCTTCCGCCTTAGCTAATCAAGAAACAACTGCCAAGAGGACCTGGCTGATGGCCAACGACAAGAGGAATAGCCAAATAGACAAAGGGAAGAGACCCTATTTGAAACCGCAAAATAGCTGCAATCTGCCATTGGATAGCTTGAGGAGTATTAAAGAAGATAGAAGACTTCTGTTCATTGACTTTCTGGCCCGAAGTCACAAGGTAGATATACAGAGCTTGCCTAAAGGATTTAGCCTCCCGAATACAAGCCAATCCCATAAGAGAGGTGTCATCCACAAACTTGAGATGACAAAGTGTTGGCAAACCCAACCCCCACTGCCAACCATGAATCAAGCTTTGTGAAACCCGAGATTTAAGAAACCGACCCAACCCCTTTGCCATTATAATAAACAAATAAGGAGAGAGCGGATCCCCTTGACGAAGGCCCCTAGTAGCCCCAAAAAGCTCTGAAGGTTCACCATTCACAATAACCGAAAAAGAGGAAGAAGTCGCACAACTCAAACTCTAGCTCACCCAATCAGAAGAAAAACCAAAGGCCAATAGAATCTTCTGAAGAAAACTCCATTTAACTTTATCATAGGCTTTGGCCATATCCAACTTGATAAACATAGACCTATCTTTAGAGGTCGCCATGGAATGAATGACCTTAGACGCAACCACCACCCCATACAAAATTTGACGACCCGCCACAAAGCCGCCTTGCTCCTCAGAAATGACAACAGGGAAACAAGATTGAAGCCTCTTAACAATCAATTTTGTAATAATCTTATACACCACATTACAAAGCACAATAGGTCTAAAGAATTTAAGCCTATCAACACCTTCCTTCTTAGGAATGAGAACCAGAAAAGTAGCATTTAGGGCACGAAGCATTTGCTTGCTATGAAGAGACTCCCAAACCACCTCCAACAAATTCGGCTTCACAATATCCCAAAACTCTTGGAAAAATTCAACTGGGAAACCATCAAGGCCAAGAACTTTCCCCTTATTCATCCCAAACACAACCTCCTCCACTTCCGACAAAGTAATCGGGCGAATAAGAGAAGCATTCAAATCATTAGAGATCAAAGAAGGAATGCAAGCAAGGGCCATATTCTCCTCAACCTCTGCAGGAAGTGAATCCTCAATAAACAGATTAGAGTAGAACTGACGAGCCTCTCTAGACAAACCCTGTTGCGAAGAGATCGAAAGACCCTTAGAATTAAAAAGAGAAGAGATATAACACTTATTCCAACGAGCTTGCACAAAATGATGGAAGAAAGCAATATTCTTGTCACCCTCTTGAAGCCAATCAATCCTAGAGCCTTTTGTTTCTAGAAAATCTCCTCACGAAGCTCCCACTCCTCCACCAATTTCAGAGCCTGGGCCTCAACATGCCCAAGAGCCTTTGAGAATCCCAAATCCCGAATCTGGCGAGTAATAACAGCAAGGCGATCCTGCGCTTCTCTTTTCCTAACCCGAAAATTACCAAAACATGACCTATTCCATCGCTTAAGATGATACTTGACATATTGCAGCTTCTTAACCAGAGAATACATAGTTGTACCATGCGCAGGGGCTCCATTTTGGCACCACTGAGCAACAAGATCACCCAAAGAAGAATCACGAAGCCACATAAGCTAAAATTTGAAAGGTGGATTCTTAGGATTAGGAAAAGCAGAGGCAAAAAACTTAATTGGCCAATGATCAGAGCCACACCAGTCAAGAATCTCAGAGCAAGTGACCAAGCTACCTCCAACCCAAAAACTAGAGACAAGGAATCTATCTAACCGCTCAGAAATTGCTTCAGGCCCACTCCGTCTATTATTCCATGTGAATATTACATTAGAAGTTTAACATCAACCAGAGCAAGACAATCCACATTAGTCCGAAACAGATTTGAAGCAGGACCAAGCCTAGGCAACCCTCCTCTTTTCTCCTCCAAGCTCAACACAAAATTGAAATCACCAGCTAAGATTCATGGCAGAAAAGGTGCACAAGAACTAACATACCTGATATGAGCCCAAAGCTGGATTTTACCACAAATGTCAATTGGAGCATAAACATTACTAACCAAAATAGTCTCACTAGATTCCAAAATCGAAGCCACCATAGAAATAGTAGATTGGCTAGAAATCCACCAACGAGGAACAATCTTACATGGATCCCAGAAAAGACTCAGACCTCCAGAGTTTCCCCTAGAACCAATACACTGACACTGGCCAGAAAACCAAATATGAGGAGCATGCTGAAGCATGAAGTTCGCCCGAAGCTTAGTCTCCTGAACACAAAATATATCTGGAGAATGAACCACAATCAAATCTTGAATAGTCTTTTGACGAGAGGTGCTATTCAACCCCCTTGCATTCCATGAAAGAATAATCATGAGGAAGGTTGAGAGAAGTGGGCCTCAATGGTCTTAACAGACTTAGATTCCACCAGCAAATCCCGAGTAGATTTAATCTTGTCCACATCCTTCTTACGACCCACTTTAGAAGAATTTTCAAAATGCCCCTTCTTGAGAGGGCGTTGCAACACCCCCAAAGCAGGAGACGATCCCTGACCATTACCTGAACAGAGCACCTCCTTAGCTAAATCCGCTAATACAATATTTATTGAACATAAATAAAGATATTTTAAGCTAAACCTATATGACTTACAAAAGAATTAGTTGTCCAACAAAATTTCAGTTTCCAAAATGACATTCACCAAAGGACTCTTTTCTAATCATTCTAAATTAGTGCTTTTAACCCCTACATTTTAATTAACATCTTTAATAATGTTTATAAAATTTTGAATATGACTAAATCTTTATTTATGGTCATAACAATTTGGAGGGATGAAAAAGACTTGTCCTTCCATATGGATTTTTTTTCACTTTATATATCTTTTTAGTTGATAGTACAATTTTATAATTTTATGAAATTTATTGTGTTTTCTTTAATATTACAAATAATGACATTTTTTCAAATTCTTTATAATTTATGTTAAATATTTTAATAATAAATATAATATGCTTAATTTTTAAGGAAATATGTTATTTATGTCTATATATATCTATATACATATTCATACATACATATTTGTGTATATATATGTACATGTATGCATATTTATATGTACATATAGATATAATGACATGATCTGTGTATATATACATATACATCTAATATATATATATAATTATATAAAATCAAGATAATATTATAAATTTGAGTATTAAAGTCTATTAATTTTATTGCATTTATGAAATTATTGTAGCACTTTAAGATGCGTAAGAAAGTAATTAAATTGGTTATTGTTTGTCAATGGTGCAGCTTGTAGACTACTTGTTGTCATTTCCTGGCGTAAAAGCAAATCTTGTCAACAATAAAGGTTTAAGTCCGTTAAACATAGCATTACATGCAGAATCTCAAGATAAGCCAAACTTTAGTAAGATTGTACAAAATTTGAATCTCCTCAACAATAAAGGTTTAAGTCCGTTGGACATAGCATTACATGCAGTATCTCAAGATAAGCCAAACTTTGGTAAGATTGTAGAAAAGTTGAAAGATTTTGGTGCCAAAGAGAGTTTAATATGTCAATGTAGATCTGAGTTACCTCCTTGGAAGTCTCAGCAGACAACTAATAACATTGGCATTGAGAGCAAAATATTGGATGTAGACACACTTGTGGCATCACTCATTGCCACTGTGACATTTGCAGCTGTATTTCAAGTACCAGGTGGAACCAAGGACAGTGGTCTTGCCCGTATGTCATTAGAAACAGTTTTTCATGTGTTTTTATTCTCAGATTGTCTTGCCTTCTTTGCATCCATGACTGTGGTGATTGCATGGATTTTTCGAGAACGATTGCAGACAAAACTTGTTGCAGATCGGTCACCACTGGCCAAATTATCCATGTTAAGCTTGGGAATATCAATAGTCTCTACATGCCTTGCTTTCTTGTGTGCCACCATCCTGGTCCCAATACCTCGGAAACTTGATTCATTACGGAACAAGGACGATAAGAAGGAATATAAAATGATATTTACAGGTGAGATCGTGATCACATTTTTTGGCACCATTACTTGCACTTGGGTTCTTATCATTGGCATGGATATTTGAATATAACTTTCGTGCTACAAATGAGAGACAAGCACGACTCAAATGGGCTCTTAAACGAGTTCTCATTTCTACACTCCCTGTGACTACAGTTGTACTTATTATCATTTTTGTTTATATTATTGTATGATTAAATGCTTTCTAAAATCAAAGAGGCATGTTCCACAATGTATTTTTCTATTAAAAAATGATACATTATTATGTCAAATCAATTTATGTGAAGCATTTTTTAATCAAATATTTCTTATATATGTACCTATAATTAATTTTTTTGAAATATTTAATTGATAGATTTCAAATTTAATGTATCCTGTTCTAATTATTTATGTATTAACATCTAAAAGAAATTAAATATTAAAAAAAATATAATATAATATCTTATGGAATTTTTATCAATATTATAATAATTACATTCCATTCTTTTTAAATAATGTTTTATTCCACTTTTTTGTGGTTTGGCATTGTATGAAGTAAAATCCTTTCAAAATTAACAAAAGTTAGATTCTATGTGTGTGTGTTTGTTGTGACTTATGAATTCAAATATATTAACTTAAATGTTATTTGTAATATTATTTTTAAATTATTTTTAAATATCTTGTTGTGACATAGAGACACATAGTTGTATGGAGTGATTCAAATCTAGCTACTTTTTTAACATAATATTTATATTCAAATGATTGAATTATGTATTGAGTTAATAATAATTATATTAGTAAAAAATAATATTTTACAAAGTTGATAATGGTGGGTGAGCAATCCAATCGATTGTTAATCATTTTTTATCACTAAAAAAAATGGTTATAGTGATCTGGTACTACATATCATTTTTCTATTTTCTAAAAATTGTAGATAGGCATTCATATCCAAGTAATTGCATGCAATCTACAATACATACACAAATGATGTTAATGTTGAAAACCAGAAGTTTCCATTTTGCCATAGAACATAATCAGTTCATCAAAAACTAGATTCTGATTTTAAAAAAAATTAGAACCGAGAGTTGAAAAGAGCAGAAAATCTTGCAGATACCGAAAGCAAGATAAACTAGAATTACAAGTCACGAAATGAGCAAAGGTATGAGCTTTCTAAATCCAGCCATACAAAACAAATAGCAAAAAATCTCACCAAATAGAGTAGTCTCTAATCAACAGCAGTGTACTACAAATAGAGAGTCATCTTCTACATCAAAATCATAGAGGATAATCTTCTTTATCAAAACCATAGAGGATAATCTTCTACATCAAAAATGTAGAAAAGCAAAGTATAATTTATAAGGCAAGGAATGAGCTTTCTAAAACTAATCATACAATCAAATAATAAAATCTCTCTCACCAAGTTTAATGATCTCTACACAACAGGAGGCTAATCTTCTCCATAACTAAAATGTATGGAAACAAGTGTAGCTCATGAGAAATGTTTTGGGGAAATTTTCCTTCTTCAGTATCATATGAAATTTTGTGCAGTAGAATGTTCAAATGGCACTAGCATTATGAGCCATATCCATCGGAACCTTAGTTACAAAACCTAAATTCTATTTACTTAACAGCAAAGCAGGAAGAGGAAACTAATCCCAACTGTTGTACAGGCTCACCAGTAAAAGGATCAAACTTGTAAGGTTGACCTGTGAAAGGTTAAAACTTAACAAGGGGCTGCCTTTCAGTGCCATTTATTTGAAATAAAACCAATAAATCACCAAAAAAATGAGGTCAAAATATTAGAACAAGAAAAGCAGCACAATATTTTTACAGTCGCTGCAGAAAGAAAAACGTCATGAATCCAGTCTCCAGTAACACTATAGCACAGAATTTGGATTTGATACATATATTCAAAGATGCTTATAAAGCCAGTCTTGGGCGATTATCAAAATAAAACAAACAATAAGTATGAGTATCAGGTTGAAAAGAATAGGTTTGAAAAGCAAAAGTGTTGGTTTCAAGTGTAAACTATAAACAAATTAGAAACAAATTTTATTGATTAAAAGTAGAGAGAAAAACTAGTATTGATGTGGTGCTGTGGAGTGTGGATCTTCAAATTCATATATTTTGAAGTCCTAAATGCAATTCCATATAATGCCATTATTTCAGTTTGTACAAAAAATCATCCTAAATTTTAGAGAACGTACGGTGACGTTCAATGGTGAGTTATTACTAAATCCAGTAAACATAGTCACTCAGAGACATAGGACATGGGTGTAGGCAGATCATTTTCAAGCGTGGCACAAAGTATATGAATGAGGGTAAATTTTAAATATGGTCAACAGGAGATGTGGATATATCATATGGGTACTGGAATGGAGTGTAGAGGTATTAAAATATTAGATTTGTTCAAACTATTTAAAAGACTTATGTTTATAGAGAAAATAAACCAACAAACCCATTCAAGAGAAGCAATGCTAATAGAATATTGAATGCAAAGGCAATAAATAATGAAACGATCACAGTATAACAGGAGATTTTACTGTAGGAAACCATTTCAGGATAAACCCAGAAAAAACCACACTAACTGTATTGATTCAACCATTCAAAATGTAATATAATATTTCTCACTTATGTTTAACCCTAATTCATGTGTTTAACCCTAATTCATGTGCAAGTTTTTTATTGGCACATCATATAGAAAACCACTAAGTGGCATTACAATACAATAAATATAAAATGATGGGCCAAAAAACACTATAAGGACCCCAAAAAAACAAATAAATTGGAAGATCCAACCCCCAAATCCCCTGGAGGGCCCCATGTTGGGGGGTTGCCCTGGCCCCCATGAATTGTAGCAGG
Source organism: Sequoia sempervirens (assembly GCA_007258455.2). Classification (NCBI taxonomy): domain Eukaryota; kingdom Viridiplantae; phylum Streptophyta; class Pinopsida; order Cupressales; family Cupressaceae; genus Sequoia; species Sequoia sempervirens. Next base: position 4,542 of record VDFB02075725.1, on the reverse strand, counting down.
GTGTACAATTTATAAGTAGAACATGCAAAGTATACAACACATATCTGACGATGTTACGTGTCAAGGCTGGTACAGAAAAGAATTCATAGAGGTGGAGCACACTTCATTAAGCATGTCTAGAAGTCTGCCAGAATATCATTATAATAACAATCAAAGGACATTAGAAAATTATATGCAATAATGTATAATAAGCACTTGTGCAGGAGAAAAAGCATAGATAGAAAATTATCACATTGTGAGACGTACCTGGACCAAATGGTCAAGCCAGGGGCTGGACCCAGGCCAAATCCAAACCAGGATCAGTACTCAGCCTGGACCATCCAGGGTCCTGGCAAACCTAGTAACACAAAATTGAAAATACAACCAAAGCAAAGATCAAGAACATTATCGCCCCACTTGTTCAAGATGTCTAGCATATCAAGAAACAGAAAAAGTTAAAAGCCCATTCAAATAAACACTTAATATCATTATTTTATTTATATTTTTTACGCCGAAGACGTATCCTATTGGTATTTGAAGTGAGCAAGCTCCCTTTTGCAATCGATGGTTCAAATTATCGTAGAAGGGGTGGACGACGAGGGAAGTAATATTGGCCGTTCATTTTTTTTTTTCTGAAATGCCGATTTTAAGATTTTACAGCAGGGTGAGTTCCCGTACGGATGGGATGACCATTCAAATGATCACATCCGGTAACACTGCCGCAACAAACTACTGATGAAATATTTGCAAGCGTCCAAATCTGCGTTGATCCTTTGCAAGCATTGTCCGACAATTTCATTTTTCATCTGTCTTTCGCAAATCTCAAAACCCTTAAACCTGTTGTAATTGTCTCTGCCCTGTGAACGCTCGGCTTTTACGCTCTCATTTTTTGTGCAGGTACCGACATTGTTGTTCCCTGCCTGTGAAAAATGGGGGCTTTCGAACAGGCTATGGACATCCATCAAAGCACAAAGGATAGAGGAATTTTGTCAGTGTAATTGCAACTTCCCTGGTGGACATGTATGCAAAATGTGGAAGCATAGACAAGGCACGTGAAGTATTTGACAAGATGCCTCAAAGAGATGTGATCTCATCGACTGCAATGCTTGTAGGATATGCACAAAATGGATTTGTTGAAAAGGCTTTAGAAATTTCCACGCAAATGCAATTGTCAGGTTTAAAGCCAAATTCCGCAACCCCCTCCCACAGATTCCTCATGCAATCGCACAAGGATCCATAGCTCCTGCATGTATGATTATATCTATGCAGATCACTCTATAGCAGTGGGATTTTCTCCAAGGAGATTGCAACCCTTAACACATGTTCAGGGGATTGGTTGTGGGATTAAGAGTTCAGGGCCTAGTCTTACAGGTCTAGCATTCACTGGAGCACATGGTGTGATGGCGCTAGGGAATGGGCCTATCTCATTCACTTCACAGCTTGGTAAACTTGTTGGAAACAGATTTTCTTACTGCTTGGTGGACTACACTATTTCTCCCCCACAGACAAGCTACCTTGTATTGGGGTAGACACCTTTGAGGCGTTCGTTGAAGAAATATGAGCTGCACTCCTTTTCTGAGGAACAAATTTGCAGAGACCTTTTACTACGTTGGGATTAAGCAAGCTTTTGTTGAAGGGGCTCTTCTTCCCATTCTTCCCAGGGTTTGGAGTATTGATGTTCAGGGCAATGGGGAAACTATTATTGGTTTTGGCATCGCCTTGACCTACATTGTAGAGTCTGCATACTAGATAATCCTTGCAGCATTCAGAAAGACTGTATTGTATCCAAGAGTCAGGCCTGTACAGAGCTTTGATCTGTGCTTCAATGTCTCAGGGTTTGCTCATACTTATTGTTCCTATCTTAGGGTGCATATTTTTGCTTGGGATTATTGTTGTTTGAAATGCTCTCATAGCAGAAGCAAATCTCAATCTCCTTGCTGCTTCTGATCATGCTCCATTGCAGTTACATTTGGAACAGTATGTACATTCATCGAAGCATAAAGGATAGAGGAACTTTGTCAGATATTATAGTTGCAACTGCCTTAGTAGACATGCATGCAAAAAGTGGAAACGTTAACAAGGTACGTGAACTGTTTGACATAATACTTGAAAAAGATCTCATCTCATGGACTGCAATGATTACAGGATATGTACAAAATGGATTTGTTGAGAAGGCTTTGGAAACTTTCAAGCAAATGCAGTTGGTAGGTGTAAATCCAAATTCCACAACCTTCACTAGTATCCTCCCTGCCTGTGCCGAAATGGGAGCTTTGCAACAAGCTATGGACATCCATCAAAGCATCATGGGAGGAGGATGATAAAAAACTGAGTACAACATGCCACTACCCTGTAACCACATAATGGGCGCCCCAGTCTGAATTGTTATTATTACTTTATTACTATAATTGACATGCATATTAAATAATAAATAACTAGGACCTTTTTTAAATACATTTATTTTATTTATTTAATAGTTATTTTATAATTTTAATATTTTAAATAAATATTTTTTAAATAAGTTATTTGATGTTATTGTAAAATAAATAAATGATAAATTTGTCATGTCATTCTTTTTTTTTTTTTTTATTGAAAATGATTTTTTAAGATATAAGGAATTTTATTTTTTAATCATAAAAGTAATTTTAATAAAGCATATTTGTTAAGTGTATCACAATTTGATGAGAAATGAATTATTTAAGAAATTTGTAAACAAAGAAGGGTGGAATGAGTATGTTGGTGAAGAGGAGTGGAGTAGTCATTATGTGAAAATGTTTTTCTATAAGATGAATCTACCTTTCATGGTAAAGTTTAATTAGATCTGAATAAATGGATGATTTCTTATATTATTCATGAAGGGAGTGGTAAAATATAATAATTATAGTTATTTTAGTTGTTATAACTATTATCTAATAATATTATCAATAACTCTAATATACATATTAATTAGGAAAAAAAATGGCCTTTTTTTGACATACATTTGTATAGTACATGAGGTGAATTGTTACACCATTTGTCAAATGATGTTTAATCTCCATCTCCACCTCTATCTCTATCTTCCTCTCCATCTCTCTCACTTATCTCTATATCTCTCTCACACACAAACACACTCTTTGTTTCTCCTTCCCTATCTCTACCTCTATCTCTATCTCTCTGTCTCTCCCCTCTCTCCCTATCACCTATTTATATCAACTCCTTTATATCTCACTCTTTCCCCCTCTATATATCCCTCTCTACTTCAATATATCACTTCCTATAATCTGTCTAATGGAAACTAATATGGGATGTTGAAGGAATAAAGATAATGTTAAGAAGGCATATATAGGAGACTCTATCTTTAGATATATTTTGAGTTTCTTAGATGCTAATAACTTAGACTAGTGATCAAAACCAATTTCTTAAAGTTTTTTCCTAAAATTTTGTAATTTGTAGCAAAAGAGCAGTAGATTTACAATCTCTGGTGGATGTCGCTTGTGCCATTCAATGCAATAGTGTTGCAAGAAACCATGAAGATGAGAAAAAACTAAGAGTTTGAGATGAAGCCCCAAAGATCACCAATTCTATTTTTCTCTGCTAGAATCTCTCCAAAACATTGGCAATCTAGAATTGGATAAATTACTTCAGCAAGGGTTACAAGAGTACGTCTTGCTTGATGTGCAATGCTAAGAAAATAATATCCATGTCAAGATCGAGGAAGGATATGATAAAAATTATGAGTGCAAGGTGTATTAACCACACAAGTGTATGTGTCTCACTACACGAGCATACAAAGTTCATCTCCAATATTCTCTTCAACAATGAAAGGGAGTGATATATCAAAATAAAATTACTAATAAATATTTTTTTGTGAATAAATATTTTGTTTTGTGGTGTCATCAAATGAACACCAAAGTTTTTCCTTTTGAATGTCCAACTCCTCAAATATATACTAAGCTACTTGTAAGTAGTACTCTTCATTTGCTGGAGGAAAACAATGATATTACAAATAATTTTCAAGTATGATTATATACAATAGTTAAATTATAATAGAAGAGATAAAGATAGAGATAGAAAAAAATAGAGAGATAGAGGCAAATAAATATAGAGGTAGAGAGATAAAGAGGAATAGAGATATATATAGAAATTCAAAGATATAGATGGAGACAAAGATTAAAAGAGAAAGGAATAGAGAAAAGAGAGAGAGCAAGATAGAAATATAAGAGATAGAAAGGCAAAGAAAGATAGAGAAAATAAAAAATAACTTTTGATTACTTACATTTCATGCTAAAAAACCAAGAATGGTATGTGTACTTGGGGGGTTATGCTCAAGGTAGCATGTCGTTTGATATAGAGAGAAACTTATAAAGAAGACATAAAAGAGAGAGTGAGATAAAGATAAGATATACAGAGAGAAAGACATAAAGGAAGAGGGAGATAGAGATAAGATGTAGAGAGGTGGATAGAGAAAAAATAAATTGAACTCCTATAATAACTTTACTATTACAAATATATAAATTTTTCTAATGAATAATTAAATTTAAAATATATATACTTAAATTATTGGAAAATAAATATTAATATATCCAT
>VDFB02075724.1:0-10380 GCA_007258455.2 Sequoia sempervirens | reverse complement strand
TAGCCCATGGAAGCTTCTAAGCTTGATAAAAAGGGATTCGAATGGGTATTTCAGTATAATGAAAAACGCGATTATTCGTAAGATTGTAATAAGTTTTTCACTGGACAATAAAAGTATTGGATGGCTGTGGTTTGGTGGATGTAGCCCGAATTGGGTGAACCACGCTAAATTTTTGTGTTATGATTTATTTTTTGTGTGTATTAGTTTCTCTGTTTATTAATTAAAATCTGCATTTAATTGTTAGATCTGCCATTTCTAACCCTAATAGAGGTCATAAAGGGTCCACCCGCCTATCTATTCCTAAGGAAGTAGAGAGTTTTTTTTTGGTGGAACATGTGAACTTCATCTACAAATGATTCTTCCTCATCTACTAGACCATTATTTTCTAAATGAAAAGATGAGCCAAAGTTTGTTCATTACTTACCTCCTACACCTCTTGCTCCCTCAACATTGGTGGGTTTGACTTTGGGATGATTGTGGTCGCTTAGAAATGATGTTTGGTTTACTACCAGATAGTATGAGTCATATACCAAATGAAACAATGTCTCGCAAACCGCATCTAATGCCAGCATTTTGGACCTTAATTTGAAAAAATTTGCAACAAGGTTCTGGAATTGAGAGGACACAATCCAACTCAGAGTGTCTACTAGTCTTGTGAATTCGGTACCACCTAGACAAGGTTGGCTCGGTGAGGTACACCCCACTAGCCATTCTTTCATTGTTGGCTGGATGATCAAGAGGAGTAGGGACACCTCCATTATTGGGCCTCGTATTCCATGTGTGGTTCTACCTTTGAGAAGGTCTCTTAGAACTTTGATTCAGATTTTGTCCTCTATCATAATTCTGCCCAGAAGAGGTGCTTGCTTCTTGGTTGTCCCTATTGTCCATGTTGTCTCAGCTATCCTGATTAAGATTGGCCTGGAGGTTATGCTGGGATGCCTACAACTGATTATTCTAATTCTTTAAGTATGTCATTTATGTGGACATTTTCTTTATCATCTATTTCAGCTCTTCCAATTTGTCTTTCTCAGCAGTGTTGCTTGGTTGTGGTGCCAGATTTTGGAGAAAGACAGGCAGGGCCATAGGCTGATTCTGATGTGTTAGAGGGAATTCTGGTCTTGACAAGTACATTGGTGCTTGCAACTACTGAGAGTACACCTATTGTTGTTGAGGCTACAAATAAGAAGGCACGGGAGGTGCATAATTCATTGGTTGTCTAGGGTGTGGAGTAATGGGAAGCTGAGGCACGTGGTTCATAAGAGGGGTTTGGTTAGCAAATGCTTGATTAAGCCCTTGAACTTGCATCGAGTGAGCTACTAGTCCCAAAGAAGGCAGCGGACCAGAGACATTCTGCCCCAAATTTGCACTGGCAATAACAACCTCTATATAGGCAGTTACTAATGAGGTGAGTGGCGGATGCAACCTCTTTACCAAGGCCGACATAAGGTTGTATAACGCCGCATAGTAGACTGGGAGGGCTATGACATCATTATGAAGGTATGGGTCTTGAAGCCTTGTGAAGGTGTGATGGGAATGTTCATTAAAAGATCCAATGGGTTCAATAACTTCCCTCTTGATGGACATAAACTTCCTATATAACTCTGAGGGGTTGATCAGGATCTTATATTTTTGCAGGAAAGCATTCTTCATGAGGTCCCACGAAGTGATGGACCCTCTCAGAAAATTGATGTACCAATAACAAGCCTCTTCGCCCAACAAGTGTGGAAAAAGGTGGCATGAAACATCCTCATGATTGACTTGCATTTTGGTAATTGTTGTTTAAAATATTTTGATGTGCTCTTCCACCGTTCTTTGCCGGTCGCGAGGATTGAATTTTGAACATAAACCTTCTAGATTCTTGGGCATGTCATGGTAAGCAACGAAGTGTATCGACAAAGGATTTTGTGCCAACCAAGCCATGTCAAGAGGCGGAGGTGGTATCTGCTATTGAGGAACAATAATTTGGAGTTGTGCCTATAGTAGGACAACAGCCTGGGCTGTGGCTGTTTGGACTGTACCTTGGGCTTGAAGGGTCAAGAGAGGCAACTTCCTGGCTGCTAGAGATGGAGGGTGAAAATGCAGTTTCAGATGGCTGGGTGGAAGATGAACACAACTCGAATGAAGGTGAAGGTGGAAGGGAAGTGGGTGGAATGGAGGAAGAGGAAGAAGCAGCATCTCCTCTGTTAGTTCATTTTTCTCTTATAGGAGGCTGCAACTCTTGAAATTGTCCCTTGTTTGGTGTCGACTGTAAAATTCTTTGAAATATTTCTAGGGAGAATGATCCGATTCGATCCAGCTTCTCAAGGCCCTCCTTCTAGCACCAGTTCTGTTGATGGGTGTTTTTACACACTTTCTCAACACAGGTAATGTTTATGTGCACTACCTCTCTTGAAAGGAAATCTTCCAACAACAAGTTGCTGAAAATCTCCCCAAGGTCTCTTGGGTGTCAGGTCATGACTTGCATGGAATTCCTCAATTGATGTTGATGTGATTTTTTTGGTAATCACAGGAAAAAATTATGTAGGTGGATGCAAAATGGATCTTAAATTTTGAAGTTTCTGAAGTGGGAGTTACGATTTCATTTGTTGTAGGTTGAAACAACAATTTGAAACTTCAATGTTTTCTTTAAGTTTGGCTTTATAATGTGCAATGAACCTTAACATAGACTGTTTCTAAAAAAAGAAAAAAAAAGAGCAAGGAAGAGGGAATGTTCATGGATCTACAACTAACTGTGAACAGTGATTATGGAGGTTCTACTATGGGCAACTCCCTTCAAACAAAATTCCACTTAACCAAGAAGTCTACAGTATCATGAAATTTGTGCTATCTTCAAAGGTCTGCAAATAGTCTACCATTCATCCACCATTTACATGCATGAATAAAGATAAAGATTGAAAGAGTAGCTTCAAATTTCAGTCCAGGCTAACTTTACAAGGCCATTTACCAGCAACAAAAAACAAAAAGTATGGGCTGGAAGGCATCAACACAACATAAGTTTCTACGATCACTTAATAGCATGAATAAAGTCTATCTAAGCACTTTGAATCTAACTACAATAGCAATATAAATCTAACTAAAGCATTTAACAATGGAGATTGAACCATGAAACATGTGGAGAAATCAAAAAATACACCAATTCAATATATTTTCAGTAAAAATTTCAGTAGCATGTCTTTACAACAACTCAACTCTCTTTGAAAATGAGAGGAGACCCCCTATTTATAGTGTTCAAAAAGCTAAATGAATGGAAAAGATTGATTTTCATTGTGTGGCCAAGATTCATTACAAAATAGGGTTTCACCTACCCCCAAATATATTACAATTTAAAATTACATTCTTGTCTTTTCCCTATTTTTTCCTTTAGTGACAACACTGTAGCATTTTGTCTTTTGTTGACTGCTCTTTGTTGTAGCTATTCCTTCAGGATCTCTTCACTGATAATAGGGCCACCCTCCCGCTTCTTCAAAGCTACATATTCCATGAATTTTAGAATGACTGGCTGGAGCTTGTCCACCTCAATAATCTCAGACCGCAGGATTTGGTAACTCCATTCTTTTGCATTATCCTCAAGCTTCTTCTAGTCTTCATCATACTTTACGCCTTGTTCCCTGAACAGCTCCGACTGGGCAAAGGCACGAGCGGCAAAACTCATGAATTCCATTGTTATCTCATTGGACATCTTGTCCTCCATCTTCTTCTAAAAATAAGGCATTATCTTCTCTGGATCCATCTATACTACGGGCATGTCATATTCCATCATCAGCTTCAGATATCGAGCACAATCCTCCCTAATTTCTTTGACCCATTTGATGTCCGGATCCACTTTATGCATTATTTGTTCCAACCTTTCCCTTTTGTTATCGAAATACCACCTCCACACGTCCATCAGCTAGTGGTCATCACTTTTGAATGTGAGCTCCTTTTCCCATGTGGCCTTTGGTAACCAGATGATGGCCTTAATATTTGGATAAGTGGAATCATATGTTACAGGGAAGTCGGTGCAGAGCTTCTTCGTGCTCTCCAGAGATTGTTGTAGATCCAAGAACTTTTTGGTTGTCCGAACATCCCTGCTGATACCCATGTTCCCAATGTACAGGACCTGTCAGAACCAACACTCTGTAGTGTTGTCCAAGTTCTTTCTCTTCTCTCATTTGTCAATTTTCTCTTTGGACAACAGCTAGGGTGGAGTCGCAGATGTGGTAGGCATGTCATCCACTGAAGACCATTGTTGGATGTAATCCATCAAGGTAGCCACCTATTCTTTAAGTTCATCCTTCGAGACCTTGCCCTATTTTATCAGGTGCACCACTGTAGCCACTAACTCCTTAAGATGTCCCACCTTTTGTTCTTTGGTAGTAGTCCCCAAGTTGATAGTGGAAATGTTATAGCTTACACCTACCTGGCCTACCACTGGTGTTGCTATCTGTGTGGTTTGGGACCTAAAAGCATCCATTGTTATCTTGGATCTAACTTTAGGATTCTTCTCCTTTCTGGTTGATATTTGTGCTCGGGCTAGGATAGCCTCTAGCCTCTCTCTCAGATCCTTAGGAGTGGGAGTCTTCTTCTCAAGATGCCTCTCCAACCACTCAGACATGGCAGACTCTCCTTTTGGTGGCTCTTGATCGCCTTCACCTTGCCCTGTTCAGACTTTCATTTGTGGACCTTTCATTTTGGTGATGTTTCCCTCTTCCTCATCAGAATCTAAGATGAATGTGAGGCCTTTGATGAGAGGTTTAGTAATCAATTGCCTTCAGGGACTTCCTTCTACCTCAATTTCCTTTTCCTTTATTTCTTCAATCTGTTCACCCTTGTGCATGTATTCCTTGGGCTGGTCTTCTTCTCCATCTTTTTCTCTTGTAGGAGGAGGTGGCACAATCTCCAGTTATTTTTCCCCCTTAGTGATTTCTACATTTTCTATTGTACTATCACCCTCCTCTTCCTTCCTGGGAGGTGACCTTTTTGTCTCTTCTTCAAGATCGTCATCAAAGGTTTGTATGGTGACCTTACCACCCGCATCGTCCTCCTCATCTCCACTTTTGGAAGAGCCTGTTCCTTCCTCTTCATAGGCCACCCTGTCAATTTTTCGATGTTCATACTCCGAGTGTTCATGGTACTCATCAACCTCTTCTTCAATTGGCTTCGAGGCTTTGTGTTCCCATCTCTCCTACTCCTTAGAAATTAACATTGTGACCTCCATTATTGGTGGTCTTGTCAGAGGTTGTGAAGGCTTAGCAGTAGCGAGGACATGCACTAAAGCAGCCTGAAGGGTGGGGTCCCTAAATATTTGGGAGAGCTCGAAAGGGAGATTTTTCATGTGTTTTGAGAAAGCCTCAGGCAATGTGGGATTGGGAATTAGTGTTGTTACTATGGCTAATGGGAGTGATGTAGTAGGTGACATGGTAGCAGAGGAAGGTGGAGTAGTCGTGGTGAAGGAGGAGTCAATCACTATTATGGGCCCAGCCAGAGGTGAAGGGGCAAGATGGACTAAGATATCTACTGCCGACGGGGACGTGGCGACCATGGCCAGGGAGATAGATGATGGGGTAGTCGAGACAGGGGTAGCCGGAAGAGGTTCTGGCTGATCTATCCTTTCTTCCTCATCTTCTTGGATTACAGGTTGCTCCATGGTGCCCTCTATTCACTTGGGCTTCTTGGAGGGTGAGCCTCCTAAATATTTACTTGTGTATACCTTGGGATCTAGAAACTACTCTGTTTATGTTCCCTTCCTTTTCTTTGATCTAGTGATCAAAGGAGATTTGGATGTCCCGCCTGTTGAAGTTGTGGCAGTGACAACTTCAGTGGTATTGGGCTCACTATATAGCCCTTTATATGTTAGGACCATTCCTTGTTGCTTTAGCTAGGCCACTTTTCTTTTAACCCATTCTTTAGTTCGGGCCATGATGGGTTTGGTTACGATGTCAAGGTCATCGACCTCCTACTCATCCCAATCAATTATGGGTAGTGGTAAGTTGGAGACTGCATTATACAGGTCTGTGATCCATAGCTGTGCTTTCATCTTCCTCAACTTGATTTGGTATAGGGAATAGTTGCACCCTTCTTATGAAGTATGCAGTCATCCTCATGTAGTACCTGGCATGCACCTCTTTGTCATCTTGTCAGTTTTCCTAGAAATCCTCAACATTATGCAAGTGGGCGTACTCTAGTCCCAGTGCTTTTCTCACGTTCCCATATGGGTCCATCCGTGGGCGAGTAGTGTGTAGTTGGAAGTGGTACTCTGCCAATTCCTTTTCTGAGTTCCCTGCACATTGGGAAGTTTTCAATTTATACATGCCTTGACTGAAGGTCAAGGGATAAGAGATCCCTACTAGATTTTTGTTGTTGAGGATGGTGTGTACATGTTGCAGCTGTTGGGAGAGTTTTAGTAGTATAATACGGTCATTGGGGTACCGAGGCAGCTTGTTCGGCCTCTCAGTGAAACCTTGGGTGCGAATGTAGGTGAACTTGGGGAACTAAATAAATAGGAAGGCATATTGTTTTAGGAATGCCCATGCACAGTGAGAGACTCTCCTCTCAAAATCCCCTCCAAGTAATCAGATGATGTGACCAACGAAGGTGTCATTGACCTTGCAGTATTCCTTCTTAAAGTTCTTGAATTGTAGCTGAGGATATCACTCATAGGCTTTCAGCTTTCAGCCTAGCTCCTCTTCAGGTGCCACAAATAATCCGCTATACTACCTTTGCTCTGCTAGTGAATAGACCAGATAGGAGGTCATGTAGAATTTGGAGCTCTTTTTTACATTCATAAACTACTCATAGAAGCAGTTGCTAATAATGCCTCCCCAGTAGAATGAGGCTTGCATGGTGACATCTTCATTCCCACGGATTATTTTTTCAATGAAGTACACCATCCATTCCTGAAAAATGCGACAGAAGGAAGGACCATTACCCGGCTTAGCATGGTCACTAAGTTGTGATAGTCTTCATGGAAATCACTGCAAAAGAGTTCCTGAGGGGCCTTTGCAGCACTGCCCCTTTTCTTCTTGAGCTAGAACTGGTTTATTAACCCTCTACAACCCACCGGGTCTTCATTCCAAGTCGCCTTTCCCTCTTCCATCGTGGGCACTTCCATTTCCTCAAAGGTAGGAATTTGGAAATTTTTTGTGATTCCCTCGGCTGACATGTTAGCGAGAATATTCCCATCTTTGTGAACAATGGTCCTTGTCTTGGGTTGGTAGGCTTGCCGAAAAGCCATGACTAGTTTAGGGGCAATGAGAGATGGGGGGAAGTCTGTAGCTTTTGCAATTCCACTCTGCCTGATCAATCTGGCATTGTCAGTCTTTGGGTGGATTCTGACCCTTCATTTAAATTCATCAATATTGATATGACCAATATTGGTGTCTGTGATTTCTTTCCAGTCTGTGGTGATTTTCTATCGTAGAGGTTCACCCTAGAACTGGAACTTCATCTGATCTTTATCCTCCTTCCCACGAGGAGTCTTGCCTGATTTCTTTCCTTTGTTCTTCTTTGTAGTTCCCCCCGAGGGTCCTTCACCTGATTCCATATATCCTGCAAGCATGGACACAATGAGTACAACCTTTTGAAAATATTATCGCTAGCCAAAATCTCGTGAACTAAATCAAAGTAGACATCGTATGACTAATAAAGCTAAATTTTTTCCTTTTAGATGTCGTTAATCACTTTTTAAGTGATTTCGGACAATCTGGGCCTAGAGGGGTGGAATTCCCTGGTAGGAATGTTGTTTTGAAAGGGCAATCTGGGCGGTTTCTTCCATCCTCATGCTTTAATGGTTTGAAAGACTTATGTCAAAGAGGGCTAAATTTGAGCAAGTGGGTCGAGATTAGTTTTCAAATTTGAAATTAAGCTTAGAGTCCTTTTGCAGGGCTCGAAGAGTTCAAGGTTTGGAAGCGATGGGGGGTTATTTGTCTCCAATAGCACGGGAAGGCGGAGTTTAGAGTCACAACTCGGGGCCGGATCTAAGAAGGCTAAGGATGGCAAGTGGTTGAAGTCGAGAGAGGCGAAATTAAATTCGATGTCTACGCCATTTTGGAAGGAAATCGAAATGGAAACTTTTGGGATGGAGTGGCCCGAGGAGGACCCGGAGACCCAAAGTGTTTGTGAGCAACTTTCTATGCTAAGGTTTGCAGAAGGCAATCGGATGAATTAGAGATCCCGAGGCCTTGAAATCTATGACTGTTTTCCCCTTTTAGACTGGTGAAGGCGGGATGAAATCCTGGAAGGTGGAGCCCAACGAGTGCAAGGATGCCAAATTTTGATGTTTTTTATCTTCGCAAAAAAAGGTAGGTCAGGATCTGGAAAGTGGGAGGACATCAGTGGTTGGCTGTTTGAAATGGAAAAAGGCTGCCACAAAGTCAGCGGATGGAAGTCCGTGGGCCAGAGACGACAGGATAGCCAGTTGGTTAGTTTGAGAGTTTATCGCTCGGCGGTGAAATATGGCCCGTGTCCCGATCTTAGTGACGGGGAGTCCTCCATCGTTTGGAGTCGATTAAAGCTTTGTGGAGTTCAGAATCACGGAGGAAATTAGGGGTTTTGGGCGAAGCCAAAATAGAGGCCAGGTTTCATCGTTTTTGGTTTAGAAAATTTTGAAGGAGAACTGCCGATGGAGGTCCGGGGTGATGGGCCCAAGAGAGGATGCGGCCATTTGAAAAAGGGTTTATTTTGATAATTTTTTCCGGCAGCGGAAGGGCCCGGGCCTGATGGGTTGGAATTCCTTGCATGAAGAATGGCAGTGGAAAAGGAAAGTTTTGAATCGATCCTATGCCAGGATGCTTTGGAGGTTTTTCAAAGATTCCAAGATATGGGTTTGGTGTGTTTTATTAAGTTTTAGCTAATTGAAGCATTTTAAACCCATGTTATTCATCATTTAGGTGCAAAAATATGAAAAAACCTCATGGGAGGGCAGACGAAAAACCTACTTGGGGAGCCCGATGAAGGAGATTGCAAAATCCACTAAGGATCGGCGGATGAAGGCGATGAGCACGAGGGCGGCAATCGACAAAGGTAGTGAACTCCTTTGGAAAGCACTCTGACCTCCACTACAATCTTGACAAATGAAAATGACAGGTTGGGGCCTAATATTTACACCCTCCTCTACAATTAATGGCCTCATTTAATGCCTGTACAGCCGACCCATTGGTTACTAAATTTGAAATTAGCATACGGTGGCAGGAGGTCTATGGTCCAAGGTCTCGAAGGACGTGTCGAGATCACTGTTGAAGATTTCCTATCATACTGACGGTGAGGAGAGACCTGGAGTCCAGATGGCAATGCGTCAGTAGGGCTTCGCCGCTGGAAATGGCGAAGGTCGAAGGGAATTCCGAGAATGGCAGCCCGATAGACAGGACTCGGAGGGTGCAAATGCAGTCCAAAAGTTTACGAATTTCAAGCAGGCATAAATCTTGGATCGGGGGCCCGAGGGTTCAGAAAGAGACAATGTCGCACCCGCTTGAAACTTGATTGTGTAAACCACTAGCGAAGGGGATCTTAGGGCCCGGTGAGCAGAGTTCCGTCAGTAGTTGGTTGTCAAAAATCAGCGAGGCCAAAGCAGAATTCTGAACTTGGAAGTCCGGTGGAGCGAGCCAAGTGGGGACGAAGGCAGCTCGAATTTTCCACAAGTTTTACTAACGGTAGAGACGGATCTGAGCTTCGGGGTATAGAAGGAGGAATCCTTCTACCATTTGGGAATGATGAACAAATGGAGGAAACCTACCCACGGAAACCCAGTGGGGCAGGCCCGGCAGGTCCCAAGGTCATTGGCAAAGGCAAACTTCCAAGGAGGTTCAATAAGGCATCAGGACTTAGCAAACTTGGAGGGGATGAAATTTGGCCAATTCAACATGAGAATTTTGAGGCATTTTGACCACTTAGAACACCAAAATGGGGCACGCAAAACAAGGTGGTGACAAAAATGACTAGGCTAGGCGAAAGAAAAGAGGGTCCCCATTCCGAATGGGCCGTTTGTGCTGAGGGCACAACAAGTCCTTTGTGACCTAAAAACATGCTTCTTGTAGCAAGTTACACATCATTTTGAGCTCTAAAAACTCCCCTCATAGTTACTATAATAGTTAGGGTTAGTTTCTAACTATTATTTACACCATATCACACACAAAATCACATGTATTAGGGTGAGAAATAGTGATCTATCATTTTGGCAAACCCTATTTTTCCCCCTATATAGGTACATGACTCAAATCACCATGATGTTGATAGGGCTTGCAAAATTTCACCATATTAATTGTGTGGTGTTCTATTGTAGGCCAATAATATCTTGTATGAAACTAATTTTTTACTAACGATAGTCCACTAGAATGGACCCGACAAATACCTTGATACACTTCACTTATGGAAATTTGAGTTTCTTCTGAGTCCAAGCATCTTAGG
>VDFB02075723.1:0-13800 GCA_007258455.2 Sequoia sempervirens | reverse complement strand
AACATAACACAAGACTGCAAGGATCTTGGTGGGTACTACGTGGGACAACCAAACAGACAACAACAAAAGAAAGATCAAGATATGCCCCTATGCTTACTAGTCAAAGCACACCATATATGATAGATCAAGGCGAATATGACAAGGTATGATAGGGAGCTCAAATGATAAACAAAAGCCAAAAGTATCAAAAGACCACAATCAATTTCAAATGTCCTTTGCCACAAGATCAAGGGGATGGATAGGATTGATGAGGTTTGTTAGGAAGGATGTATCCTATTGAGACCATAGATGGATACTAAACTAAAAGATCGTTATGACGCGAGACACTTAAAATTGATTGGATCTCATGTTACAAGTGGATCTCATTTGTTAAGAACCAGCTGGATAAGGGCATACTTGACAACACGACACATGACGTGAGACACAAGGCACAAGACTGACACACCCTAATGACCTAGGGGCTCGAGGGTCAATCGAAGATTAGCCTTGCCTACGTGAAAGCGCAGAGCCCTCTTAGTTCGATAAAAGACCATGGATAAAAGTGGAAAGAGGACAATGGAGACCTTGATGGATGACAAAGATTGGATGAACAAATGTCCCGGGGGTGAATCAAATTATTGACCTTGCCTACGTGAAAGCGCAGGGGAAACATAGTTCAACAAAAGTCCAAAGACAAACAATGGATAAGGGATGATGAGATAACCAAGATAAGTGGATAAAATGATAGGACCAATACAATGAGACAAGATAGACCTGTTGGATTGGATAGGATGATGGCGATTGCATGAAGCTTAGGGATGGGATAGTTTTCTAAATCATCAAAAGATGAATTGGGAGAATGACATGATGGAGAGATGAGTGATGAGAAGTGATAAGAGAATAGAAAGATGTGTGAAATAAGTGGGAGTGATGACGATGAGATAGATGGCATTGGATTGCATGGGGGGAAGCCTATAGCCAGATACCAATGACAAGGGATTATGAGATGGGATGAGGATAGAGGTGAATGGATAGGGGATGGAAGGGATGCTACGATGGATGGATAGGAAGATAAGGATGGAGAGATGGAAGGGATGAGATGATGGATGGATAGGAAGATAAGGATGGGGAGATGGGAGGGATGTTATGATGGATGGATAGGAAGATAAGGATGGGGAGATGGAAAATGATTGTTATGATGGATAGGGAGATAAGGATGGGAAGATGGAGGGGATGATATGATGGATGAAGGATGTCTCCAAGGACTAAACAGTGGAAAGCCCACCGTGGATGGAGGTGGATGGAAGAAGGTGGATAAAGATAAAAGGAGATAAAATGGAGGATATGGATGGAAATGATGGAGGGAGATGGTGGTAGATTGGATACCGGATATGAAGGGAAGGACTGGACAAAGAAGGCAGATGGATGTGGATAAGGAATAGGATAGTGTATGGATGATGGGAATGTATGCCAAGAGGTGTCCAAAGAATGTATATATGTTTTCCCCCATCTATATCAAGATCACAAGAAGGATGTAGGGATTGGGATAAATGGGATATGACAGGTAGGATGTGTAAGACAGGTGGGATGGAGGAGATGGATGAAGGGGATGCAGTTGCTCCCAAGTGAGGAAGTAAGTTGGATGGGGGATTTACACATGACACCTATTTTCTAGGTTTTCATCATGGTACTTATCCGTTGGCTTTTTTCCAAGTTTTCACCATTGGACTAATTATTTCTCCTCTTTTTTTTACCTTTTTGGATTTTTTGACTTTTTTGACTTTTTTGACTTTTGGATAGAATGTGGATGGAAATGGATAAGGATAGGGATGTGGATAAGTGGATTTAAAAGACATTTGATAAGGGGATAGATGGACTCAAGCATAAAGTTCCATATAAGGTATTAAGATCCCATGTTTGAAGTGACTATTGGATGTTGGTACAACCTTATTAGGATAAATAGATTATGCAAGAGGGTGAATTAGAGGGATTTGATGCGGGAGATATGTGGGATAATGGATGGGATGTTGGAAAGTGTATGGATGGAACGATGGGAAGGATGTGTGACGGGGTAATGTTTTCAGGACCAACATTGGCACGTATAGTGGTGTATGTGAAAGGATAGGAGGATTAACGGATGAAGAATGTGGGGATAATGGAGGAGCTAGGATAGTGAATTTTGGGACATAAGGACCCAAAATAGATTTAGGAGATGGAGGGTGTGTATGATTAGCTTTTGGATTAGCAACTTTGGATGTTGTTACAGATTTTTCATTTGAAGGCATTGCATCTTTTTTCTTTGGGATCCACATGGTTTTGATTTTTGCTTTGGTGGGCCTTTATGGCCTATGGGTTTGATTTGTATTTTGGATTTGATTTTCCTTTAATTTAACATGTCTTTTTAAGGGGACATGAGGAGCTTTAGATTCATGTGGATGTTTAGATTTATGCATTTTTACTTTGGTATCCAAAGTGCTTTTAATAGCAATGGGATGGGTGTGAGGAGATGGATGATGTGGAGTGACGGAGGTTGGAT
The DNA here is from genome assembly GCA_007258455.2 of Sequoia sempervirens. NCBI lineage: Eukaryota > Viridiplantae > Streptophyta > Pinopsida > Cupressales > Cupressaceae > Sequoia > Sequoia sempervirens. Next base: position 11,285 of record VDFB02075723.1, on the reverse strand, counting down.
TTTGGGGATGATATGTGGATGGAGGATGTGTAGGTACGTGCCTTTGTTGATCCTGTTTAGGGAACATGAGAGTGGGATGTTTATGATGGGTGACATGGATAGGTAATGGATGGATAAAAGGAGGAATAGGACGAGATGGAGGATGTGATTTTGGGATATAAGGGCCCAAAATGGACTCAATAGATGAAGGATGGGAGATGGCAGATGGAGGGACATAAGGACCCAAAATGGATTTGGAAGACAAAGGAGTAATATGGATGGTTGTTTTGAGGTGATATGATGGAGGGGGGATGGTGACAAATGGTTTGGTGGAGCGATGGGAAGAGCCTATTATTCTTTTGGAGGAGGCTTGTTGAGGACGGATAAAGGTTGTACCAACATTTTTGGAGTGCGAGTCTTGAGAGATATATCCATGACCTTGTGTACATGGATTTTCTTTGACATGGATGGGCTCTAAGATACCTTTTCTCATGAAGGCCTAAACCTTTTCCTTGATAGTTCATGCTTTTGAGCATTAGATCTATAGTAGGATGCTTGTCAATTTGGAAACATGATGTGAGTCCATTATTAGATGGAAGAGGATGGGCGGCGTATAGCTTGGTTCCTCATCTGCAAGGAAACCACCATGGATGAATGTGAGAGTACCAAGGGAATATAAACACGGTGTTGGGATGGTAGGGCTAGGCAACGATGGAGGATCATGAGATGGAGATGATGGGGTAGCAACATCATGATCGGGAGGAGTGAGTGGTAAGGAATCAAGAGAGGGATTAGGTGATATGATAGGATCTAGATTTGTGATGATGAGTAATAAGGGCTCATGCGCTGGAGTGATCGGATCTTGAGTGTCAAGGGGATCATAGGATGGAATGGATGGGGGATTGTGATCTTGAGGTGGACTAGATGGGACGACAGGATCTTGATGGGGAGAAGAGGATATGTTTGTATGCTTTGGATCAAGCTCTTGGCATGACTCATCATGTGTGGGAGGCATGATAATGGAGTCTTCGAGGGACTCTTCAAGTGGGGAAGATGGAAGGATGGAGGATTCATGAAGTTCATGGGAATGGATTTCTGTGATACTATTAGTGGGAGAAGCGGACTGGATTTGGGTGTCTTCACTGGATTAGGTGGATCTACGAGTAGAAGAGGGCGATTGGGTTTGATTGTCTTTGATGGGTTTGATGGTTCTCAGCGTAGGAGATGGGGGTTCAATGGATTCCGTGGGATAGACAAATCCTACTACAATGATGCAAGAAAGCATGAAGACAACCATAAAATCACATGACACATGAACACCAATATTTTTACATGGAAAACCAAAAAAAAGGAAAAACCACGGTGAGGGTTAACTCATTATACATTATATCCAGGTATATGATATTAAAGAAAGGCTCATTGGCAGGTTAGGACACATTATCCAAAAATAGGCTCACAACCCACAAAGAAAGAACAAAGAAGGATTGACAAAATTTCCTATTTGAACTAATATAATAACATCTATCATATGCCAGATTATAGTTCCAATTAAGTGATAAATGATCTTCATACTCATCTAAATCAATAATTTGATTTGTTCACAATCTTCTCAAATACTACATTACACACATGTAGGTGAACCACCATACATGTCAACATTCACATACAATTTGCTTTGCTACATCATCCACCACATTCACATATATCACTCTTCACACACTCTACTTAAAATTTTGGTGTTAATCTCCTATATATATCCACATCAGGTGTAACTTCAATTAGGTTGGCCTAATTAGAAGTAACACACAAAATTAAGCATGTCATACTCAAAGCATTTTATCCACACTTTGTGCCTAAATTCAAAATTCAATTCACATCAAGATAGGTTGACATGGACCTAATATAAATCCCAAATAAGATAAAGTTACTTGCTTATCCTCCACAAAATATCAAGTGTGTTAGGTCGACCCAAAAATAGACCTAAACACAAAAATCTTCAAGTGTACATTCAATTCGCCAAACGTGCAACCTTAAAACTTGATCTTCCTTCAAATTCCCATTCAACTAGAAATTTATTAGCTTATCTTCATCATCACAAAACAAAATAATTCCGCGAAGAAATGCAAAATCTCCCATGTTGATGCATTGTACAAAAGGTAACTATGATATACAAGGTTGCACACTTTCATTCATATCTTTCAAGAAACTTCACAAAATGTCACAAAATCTTCAATGTAGATGCATCTGATGAACTCAAAACTATAGTTAGAATCATAGAAGGTTATACCAACTTGCGGTGAAGTGAGAACCCAAAAGCTGACACATTGAGCCACAAAACTGTTAGGGAAAATACATAGCCAATTTTGTGATAAGTCATACTTTCCAAACCAACTTGTACTATACATAAGTCACCATAAATACTTCCACATTATGCTAAGATGATCATAACAATGTTGACACAACACTGGATCAAGCAATATATACACCTCATGCTCGTGTTGCCAAACTGTATCATCAATGACATATTCCCAACTTCCAACAATCCCCCCCTTTGTTATTGATGGCAACATGCATATCAAAAAATCATTTTTGAAAGCTTGTTTCAAAGGCATGTCTCCCCCTTACATATATCTCTCCAAGTATTCTTAAGAATCTTTCTCCAAAAGTTTGACCAAAAACTTTTTCCACTATCTCTCCCTCAAATGTTTTGACCAAAATGTTTTTCCACTATCTCTCCCCAATTATTTTGACCAAAATGTTTTTCCACTATATCTCCCCCTTTGAAATCAATGGTCAAGGGCATGCAAAAACTCAGTATACTCCCCTTATATATGTGTGTAGACTCTCTGTCGGAGAGTTAATAAAAAAGGAACTTTTGTGCAATAAGGGATTATGAAAACTTAGAAAAATGCATAGAAGTAAGAATTGTCAACCTAAAGATGTTGACCCTTTGAGTTTTTGCAGACTATCTTTCCAAGAATATCTATGTTCTTCCCAAAGCCTTTTCGCTTTTGCTAGTGTCCTACACTATAATTCAAGCTCCTTTAGAGTTTCTTCTCCTACTTCCACAATACTAGGGTTGAGATTTATTTTTGAGAGTTTATCAATACTGGCAAGGGCACTTGAGATATGAGTATGCTTTATCTTCACTAAGTCCCTTAGCTTCACATATTTTTTGATCATTTCTTCTCTTTGATTCTATAGGGTGAGGAAGTTATCATGTAGCTACATAATGTTAGTCCAATTCTGATTGTCTTTGTCTTTCATTGGATCATAAGTATATGCCGCATAACTTATTTGTGTTTCAATTGAGCTCATGGTATCCTTAATGATTTGTGTGTTATTTGGCCATTTCAAGAAATATGAAAGTAGGTTTTATGCCTTTTCCCCATAGGTTTTAGAATCCTTCAAATATTTTTGTAACTCTGTGATGTGCACTTGTGTTGAATGAACAAGACAACTGAGAGGGGGGGTGAATTAGTTGTAGAAAATTAAACCTTCAAAACCCTCAACATTAATCAGATCCACATCCATTCATTAAACCCTTATTCTGTTAATATGATTAAACATTAAATGAAGATAACATAAAATGAAATAACAACACCATACATAAGGGAACACCAGATTTATGTGGAAAACCCAATGAATGAAAAACCATGGTGAGGATTAGCTCACAATATAAGTAATTACAAAATCGGTACAAGGGGGCTCACTGCCCAAATATGACACATTGTCCATAAAGGCTCACAACTAGGGCTCGCTACCACATAAAGAAATACAAGAAGATAGAAGAGAAATGTTACACAGATAATACTTTCTCAATGCAACAAGGAATACACCACAATACTCCAACAATCTCACAGTCTTGCATGAAAGATTTCAGACACCTTTAGCTCATTGACTTTAGGAATCCAAACACTTGAAATTTGCACTACTTTGCTCATATTAGCATCACACACATCACTCACATCGATCTCTCATATACCTTGACTCTCTCTCTCATCTCACATCAACATTACACTTATTTATATTAACCTCAACCTTGAAAGCCTTCTCCAATGTTGGCAACTATCTGTTACACTTAAAAATTCAAATTAGGTCAGCACCTAAACATTCCCACGGTGGATATGAATGGAGGAAACCTACATAAATCCTTAATTAGGACCCAAATAGATCCAAACACACCTCAACACGCTTTCACGAGCCTCACATGTAGTGTTAACACAAGGTTGACCAATACTTGTGCTAAACACCATTATCATTAAGTACACACTTCCTTAAATCAATCTAGAACTTCTAGACAACAAATTTCCCTTGAACACGATCTAGAATGATCCACAAACCACTTAAGATTCATCAAACACTTCATCCAAGATCACATCATACAAATACTTCATCTTAGAACAATTGGTAAACCTTATTCACACACTGGAAAATAAAACTCACTTAGTTTTGCACCAAATCAAGTGAAACCTTGAAATAAGAATTATAAGAAACTTCCAAAATCTGCACAACTTGAAGAAACACATCAAAGAAATGTGGAGCAAATACATTTCTCCTAGGCTACATAAAACATCACTGAAAAATTGGTTCACACACTGGTGAAAATATCTCGCACTATACAATGATCCAAAAACCCAAATTTTGAACATATCAACCTATAAGAACCATGAACAACATATCAGATCCAAATAGGCATATGATCAACACATAAAAAATGTGGAGCACAATACCGGAGCACACTCTGAACACTTGCACAACACAGTTTTCTCTGTTTGTCAAATTTTCTCAAAAGCACTTGGAAAACAAGTACCAAAGACATCATCTTAGCTCATTACTTTATTCCAACTCATCTCTAGACACTGCAACCAAAAGATAGCTCCATGTACTCACAACACTTCCTCAATATCTCAACTACACATGCACATCTTGCAACAACTTGTTTTCCTCTTTTCCTCAAATTTCTTAATATCCTCGACATCTTCACCATGCAACAACTTCCTTAACACATAGATGACATCAATGACAACACCGATCATTAGAATTCCTGTTGAAATCAATGAAAACACATTCATACTTACAAAAATATCCCCCTTTTTCACTGATGGCAACACAAGATGTGAAAAACCATCAAAGACAACATACAAACATTCTCCTCTTTTTTCATATCAGATAGCCTACACAACATTCCTGCATACTCTCTCCTTGAGTAGATAAACTTTTCACATGATACTTTCTCTCCCCATTTGAAATCAATGGAAATGAATAAAAGTTTTGCATTATTCTCTCCCTTTGACACTAAACTAGAATACCTGATTTGAATACTCCCCCTTAAGAGTACACCCAAACAAATCAACAACTCAATGACAACATATGACACTACCTACTCACCCTGAGAGGTAGCCACTAACATTAGTCCAATTTGGGACACATTCCCATCAAATCTAGACTTCTCCTAGCATCTTCATCAAGTCCTTTAAGAAATATGGTCTTCAAAATTTCCAGACTTATGGCTTCTTCACCACATCGTTTAGACAAGAAGATGAACCTATCCAGGTAATCTTCTAAGCTTTCATCTTCGTTTTTCCTCAGTTTGAACAACTATTCCTTCTTATCGTTGGCTCTACAATAACTTTGGTATTTGTCCAGAAAAGTAGACTCCATATCATCCTAGGTGGATGTCGACCCTGGAGCTAATCCCATGAACCAACACATTGCAATGTCCTTCAGAGTGGAGGGGAAGAGCTTCAGTTTTTGGTTATCATTTTTGTAGTCATACGTCTAACCAAAACTTTAAACTCAAAAAGGAACTGGTTAGGGTCATTAGAGGATAAACCTCTAACGATTGGTAAGATGGATGGTGAAATATTTTTCATAAGTGTATCATCATCTTGGTCGAGAGCAATAGGATAGGTAAATGTTCGCGCTCCCCCTCTTGGGTTAGCGCCATTTCTACAGTTATCACCCATAACATCGAAAGGAATACGTTCCTCCTCAAAGGTTTGCTTTGATGGTTGAGGCTTTGGGGTGTGCAAAGGAATGCTTTCCTCTACAAAGGTTTTCTCTAATGGTTGAGGTTCTGGGGTATACTAGGAGGTCTTAGGTTGATCTTGCTTGAGCCTGCTTGATCAATTCTTCAATAAGTTCTTCAGCTGAGACTTCTACCTCCTTGCTTGTGGTTGGAATGTCTTTTGGGGGGGGTTTTTGGTACGAATCATCTGTGCAGACCTCGTTTCCTGACCATGCAGAAAAATAATCCTAACAACTATTTTTTTCTAAAAGGGGTATCTAAGCAATCTAGAAAAGGAATGTCCTCGACAATGATGCCAAAAAGTGATAGGCTATCATAAGGTCCTAACACTTTAGTTAGAAATATATCAATTATGTCAACAGACAGTGTTCAAAGGTTGTATGCAATAGGGGATGTCTTGGCCATCTCTCTTAGATTTTTTGAATGTTTAAAATGGTTGTAAACAAAGCCACTAAACTAGAAAGCATGAGATTGTTTAAACTAGAAAGCATGTAAATTTCCTACGAATTAACACTTGCTGTTAAACTGCAAAATTTAAGTGAAGGCAACTAACGATTAATGACTAATTGTTGACAAAAGGTATACTTAACAACTAGTAACTAACAACAAGAGTAGGTGCTCCATAATTTCAAAATAACATAACTTAAAGATTACAAACTTGAAACTACAACCTGCACGAGTGCATGACAAAGCCCGACACAAAATAACATTCATCCAAATTCAACATGTACAAAATAAAAGTAATAGTATTAACAAGAGAAATACTTATCTACTCTATGAGATCCCTTGAGTGGCTAGCTCTCGGACGTTCCTATGATTAACTTAGATCACACGTGGTACTTTTGCATCTTCAAAATAAATCCATCCATGGTATTTCCATTACACAAAACTATTGACTTAGAATAAGACTGACAATATTTATTTTATTCATACTATAAAAGTGTAACACAAAGACATAGCTGAATAATATTCAAAGCATATCATAATAGCATAACATTGCTTTTGGCGGTTACATATATATACTACCTACAAAATCCTAAATTTCAGATGGTGGTAAATCACCATTGAAAAAGTCTTTTAATAGAATTAAAGCTGACTAACTTAACAAATGTTTATGACATAAAAACATAATAAAGGCTCGGAGTGGAGCCATAAAGTCTTAAACAAAAAGTTTAACAAAAAGCTTTAAAGGAGATTGTTGTACTTTGCACACCTAAATTTCTAGCGCCTAAACTTTCGACACTTTAACTCCAACTGCTTGAACTCCACTCAAAGTCCACTTCATTCTTTGGTCGCGCAAAAGTCCCGTACAATGACTTGAAATCTATACCATTAAATCAACATTAGTTAGCTAATTTCAATCAATTTAAGAAATAAAGATTTATATATCATTTCATAAAAAGCAGACAATTATTGATCCTAAAAATAAACAATTGGTGGGGCTAAAGTGATTGGTAAGAACAACAAAGGGTATTTAACTTATTACAATTATGAGGTTCTTTACAGCTTATCACATTCCATACTTCAAGAGTGTGAAAACAATATCCAAAGGTAGAATGAATTAACAATAATTTTGCTACAAAGTATATTTTCAGAGAGCATAGTACAATTTAATGTCTTAACTCAATTGTGACTAAATGTTGAAGCTGATATACATGTTATCTATTTTTAAAGTTAATTACACATACAATGGCTGCTATTGCTGTCAATGCATTGGAAATCTATACTTTTCTGTGCTGGCATGTTGTGCTCTTCTGGATTCAAATTTCCCTATTACAAAAAGTGCATGTTCTTAGAAGGTTGTATCAAAGTTAAAGCGAGTTACAAATTAAAAAAATGAATACAAACATTTAATAAAAAATGGAAATTAAAATTCATATGCTTACCATGTTTGGTTGATATTGTCATTGAGATTGACATATAGAAAATTGTGGAGAATGTTGGATATTCTATATCAGAAATAATTAGTAGTGAAGGGTTAAAGCTTTTCACAATGTACTTGTTACAATATGTTACTAAAGAATGACAATTGCTTTATATGATATGATGCTAAAGCTCTCCCACTCTCAGACATAATTATTAGCTGACAAATCCCTTTGAGAAGACATGCATCTCGTAAAGTAGCTATGATGTGGTTTGCATAGTCCTACAAATAAATTTGGTTCAATGTTACTGATATGGAAACACTTAGGATTGAGACTGTGATTGCTTTGTAAGAGTTCCACTCTTCTTTAAGCAAGTAGGAAAGAAAATTTATATCTCACTTGCATGCTATAGTTGATTGAAACATTAGATGGGCTCTTTGTACCATCATAGTCAATCCCAAGCCCACCTCCAACATCAATGTAATGTTGTAAAAATCAGACATTGTATAAGAAAAGGGACTAGTTTATCATAATATATTTGGATGATATTTCATATCTTCAGATGATATCATCTTTAAATTCAACCAATTAAAGAAGATGATAATGAGCCAAAAGGAAATAGCTCATGGCATATACCATAGAGGCACCCATCAAAACTAATTCACAGTAAATTTGACTCCCTTCAGCTATGGCATCCTTTATAGTTGAAAGGGATGGTATATGAGAACCAATGTGAAAATGAAGCAACTGCAAGCATTGCAACAAGTTTTCCCGAAGGGCATGATAACAATCATGATCGATCAAACATATTATAAATTTATAACTTTATAACAAATTATAATTACTGTATGAAAACAAAAGCAAAAGAAAGCTTGTCAAACCTTCTTTTCTGAGCCTGTGCATGACTTGAATGAGCTTGTTGGTACTAAGTCCAAATTTCCCACTTTCACCAGAAGTTCCAGCCCAGTGACCATTGTGCTTGGTGTTGAGCTTGGATCTTACCCAATTATTGGCTAAACCTTCACTGCTCTACTAGTTTTAATCACCATATTCAACTCTTCCATTTGACCAACACACAAGTATAAAAGAGGAATCCTTGTGAAAAGAACATGAATAAGGCATACCACACCAAATTACAAGTGTTTTTGATAATTTTTTCAAAAAGGTAAGGGAAATAGATAAGCTAATGACTTGCTCAAGAACTAGCACAACTTGAATACCCAATCTCATTGCTAATAGAGCAGTTTCAATATAAGTCATGTTGGTAATAAAAGAAAGACACGAGAGAGATATTAGGACAGTAATAGAAAAGCATAATAATCTACCAAAAATGCATAAGTGTCAGTTCAAGCAAAATCAAATAATTTGTTTCATAACCAAAGTTAACTAATTTTATTGAACATCAAACGTGATGCACTCTCTAGTCTTTTGCCTATTTATAAATCAAAAGAGGTATATTATCTTGCAATGTTACATTCATGGGTTGTTTGCAATCTATGCCATGTGGAGGTAATGGCTTTAAGGATTAAGCTTGAATCCATTCCTATTGGTCATGAATGGAAAGGTTGAGGAGAGTAGTCACAACATGCTCTTGTGTCCTTTGATCTTGGGTAGCCAAAAGCTTAATTAGTGGTGGAATGACCCCTGCTTCTGCAATATGGCTGTATTAACCCTTTGCCACAGTGTAAGAGAAATAACCAATCATAAAATTAACAATGACAAATAAATGGAACCCACAATAACAATGATGCATACAAGGAAGCTTATGCAATTTTGCCAATTTGTACATCAAAAACTTTAAGCATAATAATGCTTTTCATTTAAAAACTTGTAAATGTCTTGGAAAAATACTCTTTCCTCAAATATAAATGTAATGGATCCAAGAGCTAGGATCATATATTAATAATAAGAGCATTAGTTGCATAGTTTAACCCTACTAGGTCTGGAAGTAATTAAATAAAACAAAAATGCCATCTATTGTATGCATTTTATGCAATAATAGGAGCATGCTTCAAGACTCAAAATCGATGCTAGAAAAGATCCAAAGAGCAATACCCTTATAGGTGTGATCATGGTCAATGTACTAGAAAGATTCTAGATCCTATTCTCAAGGATCTCAATTTCAAGGCTCTAGGAATCATTCTATTGGAAGGTGGTCTCCACACTCTTGGCCACCTTCTCCCTTCCAAAAATGCATAAGTGCTAGTTCAAGCAAAATCAAATTATTTGTTTCATATGCAAAGTTAACTAATTTTATCAACATCAAATGTGATGCATTCTCTGGTCTTAAGATGAATGTGAGACAAATACTCCACGTAATATATGTTTTACTCCCTTTTGCTAACTAGTAAAGAAATATACATTTTACTCTATTGAAGTTGTTACTTACTCTATTTACACTTGTCAGTATTTCAATCTGGTCTTTTCCATACTTAGATACTTGTTCTATAGGTTGGCCTGGATAGTTTTGTGAATTGTCGAGAACAATACAAATCCTGGGCACTCTAGATTCCTGCAACCTGTGTGGGTGTAATTATCAGCCTGCATCAAAATAGTATCATAAATTTATGAGTAGACTATATAAATTAAACTTGGATACAAAGACAATATCATGATAGTCAATTTGCATAGCTATCGTCCAAGAGACAAACAATCTAGGTTGGGAATTGCCATAATGAGATGGGAAGACTTGAAATTACATCATTTATTGCAATACCAAATTATTGTGTTCATGTTCTCCAGTAGTCAAATAAGAACCTGCAACATATTGAGTTATCTACAAGATAAAATGTTTAAAAGGGTTTACATTTAGAGTCATAAGACTTCTACAATACATACTTACCAAATGACCAATACCTTTGAGTACATCTTCAGGAACTATAGTAAGTGCTAGAGGCAATACAAAGCTAATGTTCATCTCTATGCGCCTTTAATCTTGATGCAACTCCATATTTCTTTGAGTAAAAAACCCCACAAATTCCAAGTTCAAAGTCTAATGGTTTCAAAATATAATCTAATACTCGAAGATCCCATCTTTTTTGAGAAAAATGCTCATTGTGAATCAAGATTGCACTTGTACTAGAGCAAAGGAAATAATCATCTCAGGTATGAATATCAAACTTATGTTGTTGTTGTGATTCATATCTTCCTTGTTTGCCACTAATATTTTGTTGAAATTTTTAGAAGCATGCGACTCAATATTAATGATCTAATTACAAATGTCTCTAGACAACAAAAGTTAAGCATACATCTTTTCTACAAGTTTGCAATAGAGGGATACTGATTTCGAAAATTGTTTTGAACATATAAGTAATTTAGAAAGTATGATTTTGTGCTTATCTTTTGAGTGAATTACAGTGCAAAATTTTCTTGCCAGGCTACATGGGTGTATTGTTATGTAAATCAACTAA
>VDFB02075721.1:0-24826 GCA_007258455.2 Sequoia sempervirens | reverse complement strand
CATACCAATCTTTCTTTATTTCAGACCACTTCACCTTGTTCATTCAGCTTGTTCCTAAACACCCATTTAGTACCAATCACATTTTTGTCTTTAGGCTTGGGAACCAATATCCATGTGTCATTCTTTTCAATCTATGTCAACTCTTCCTTCATAGCTTCCAACCAATGTTCATCTTGACAGGTTTTAGTGACATTTTTAGGTTCAATCTTGGAAATCAAACAATATTCTTTTGCAATCTTTCTTCTAGTTTGTACTCCTTTATTCTTATCTCCTATGATTTGACTGTCATAATGATTTAGCTTTACATACCTTCAATTTTTGGGACATTCTTGAACTTCTTATTCTTTTGATCTTTCTTCTACACTTGCACTTGTCTATGTTTCTTGACTAACTTGATTTACTAGAACAAATTGAGGTTGCTTTACCAAAAAATATGGAATAATCTGAAGTAGATTTTGTGTCTGAGAATTCTTCCCTTTGCTAGTATTGTCTTCATCTGAATCATAACCACAATATCTAGATGATTTGACAGAGTCCTCGTCAACTCTGACATTTTCAATTTCAACCATCTTTCTCAGTCTTTTGTTATAGCACCAGTTGGCCTTGATTTTAGTGGAGTAACCTAAGAAAATCCCTTCATTGCTTATTGCATCAAACTTTCCAATATCATCATCTCTTTTGATATAACACTTGCTTCCAAAGATCTTGAAATATTTAACAATAGGCTTGTAACCAGACCATAACTCAAAAGGGGTCTTACCAGAATTACCATTAACATTTACCCGGTTCAAAGTATACACAATAGTGCTTACCACTTCACTCCAGTACATCTGAGACACATTTCCTTCCATCATCATTGTTCTGGCAGCATCCAAAATTGTTCTATTCTTTCTCTCTGCAACTCTATTCTATTGAGGGGTTCAGGGAGCAGATAATTGTATTTTAATTCCATGCTCTTCACAAAAAGAATTAAACTCCCTTGATGTGAACTCACCACCTATATCAAATCTCAAGCACTTGATTTTCAAACCTTTCTCATTCTCTGCCATAGCCTTAAAACTTTTGCACTTTTCCAATGCTTCACATTTTTCTCTTAGGAAAGAAACCCATATCATTCTAGAGTAATCATCAATAATCAACATAAAGTACCTTTCTCCATGAATACTTCTGACTTTGGAGGGACCACAAAGCTTAGTATGTAGCATCTCTAGCACATTATTTGAATGAAACTGTTTGCTCCAGAAAGAGACTCTAGTTTGTTTACCCATCTGACATTCCTTGCAAATTGTGTTAGCAGGCTTCACCAACTTAGGTAGATCTCTTACTGCTTGAGTGGAACTTATCTTGACAATGTTGTCAAAATTTACATGACACAACCTCCTATGCCACAACCAACTTTCATCTACTTGAGTAGTTAAACAACCCCCACTAGCAGTAGTCAAGTGAAAGATATTACCTTTTGTTTGTTTACCTGTAGCAATCATATTCCCAAAACTTCCACATATCTTGCATCTCCATTTTTGAACTAAAGATCATATCCCTTGTGTACCATCTATCCAACACTCAACAACTTGTGCTTCAAGCATTCAATATAAAGGACATCATCAGTATTATCCTTACCACCAAGACAAATAGATCCTCTGCCATGAATCACAACAACATTGTTATCTCTAAATCTTACAACCCCAATGTCATACTTCTCTAGACTTACAAATTTTCTTTTATCACCGGTCATATGATGTGAGCATCCACTATCAATGACCACATCTTTTTCTTCAACTCGGGTTGCAAGATCCTTTTCATCTTTAGTAGATTTAGTAGCCATAGCATTATCTTCAATGGTAGCAATGAAAACCCATTTATCTTCATTTCCATTATCTTTATTAGACTCATCATCAGTCACTGCTTCTTTACCAAAGTAACATCTCTTTTGGAATCTAGACTTTTTAGGCTTAGATCTAGGAACTCTTTGAGGACACCTTGATGTAAAATGACCTATTTTATTGCAAGAAAAACATTTAATAGGAAATACATCTTCATACTTACCTTTTCCTCTGCCTTCTTGCTTTGCAATAAGTGCTTCCAATTCTTCTACCTCTCTTTCTTTATCTTCAAGCTATTTCAATTCTTCATCATACTTGGATAACTTTCTAGAACACTCTCCTAGAATATATCTTTGCCTGTTACTTCCAGATATAGTAGCCTTGAATGTAGATTTAGTCTTTGGTGTAGATTCACCAAATTCACTTATTTCAAAAGCAACAAGCTTGCCAACCAACATGTCTCTTGATATCTATGTTACTGATCTGATTTCTTCAATAGCATGAGCTTTCACTTTGTAGGAGGGAGGAAAGGATCTGAGTTCTCATATCACATCAAGCTTTTAGACTTCTTCAGAGGAACTTACTCTAATACCAAATGTTGGCAAAACAAGGACACGCAACTGAGAGGGGCGGTGAATTAGTTGTGATAGAAACTTAAACTTTTCTAACTTAACTTAATCTCAGATTTGATGAATAAGCAATTAACCACAAATAATTTAACACATCAGAGAGATAGAGAACACCAAGATTTTTGTGTGGAAACCTTGTTAGGGGAAAAACCATGGTGGATGTTAGTCCACAAGATTATACCCTATTAAAAGTATAATGAGAAATAATAAGGGGAATGCACATGCATTCAGACACACTGCCTAGAGCTCACTACTCAAATACAAAAAAGGCTCACTGCCCAACAATACATAATAGGATTAAAATCCAAAGGGTATGAACTGAGAAAATAGCTTCTGCACAAGCCTAATTACAGTTCCAATTAAGCTCAGAAAACCTTCTTCACACTTCGCTCAATCTTCTTCACACTCTGCTCTACAATCAAAAGATATTTGCACATAGGATCACATGCAGCACCTTTTCCACACACTACATTGATGAAAAAATTGCACATATATATCTGCTACATGAGATTTCATTACAACTTAGTCGACTAGGAAACTAAAACATATTTGCAATGTTGGCCCAAATTTACAAATAAATTTTCAATGCGAATCCACCAAGGTCGGCCACAATATAGTGGAGACCAAAATTAATATCTCCAACAGAAAAATACTTTAATTAATTTCACCACGAAGATCCACAACACGCTACCACCAACATGTTGGCTAAGAACATGAAAAACCGAACATGCACAAGAAAATATCTTCAACCACAAGCTCTTCAATTAATGTAGACATACCACAAAGATAGAGAATGATTTAGAGACATCAGAGAACACCAAGAAACAATAGAGAAAAATCCACAACAACTGAAATTAACATAATCACACAATCTTCATTCAGGAACACTGATAGAGACCACAGAAACACTGTCAAAGCACAACACAATCGAAACTTCATGTGGACCTCTAAAACTTCCGGTAGATGATCTAGAAACATTCAACAATAAACCCTTTAATCCACACCAACTAATCTTCAATGTATAGAACAAGACACCTTCACGATGTGCACAGTTCCACTGGGAACCTAGAATAATTTCTTTTACAATTTTCTCAATATCCTAGACATATACAACCTTTAATACGCCAAGTGCTAATAGTGTTGGCATCAATGATAACCACATATCAACAACCATATCCACAAAATCCGACACTCTCTTCCTCTCTCCCCTATTTCTCTCTATATTTGTCTTCCCTTCTCTCTTCCTTTATCTATCTTTCTCTCATTTCTTCTCTTCGTCTATTTCCCTCTCCCTATCTTTCTTCCCTTGCTATTTTTTGCTACCCTATTTATCTCCCCCTTCTCTCCACCTTTCCATCTTTATCTATTTATCTCTTGACCTCTATATATATCTTTGTCTCCTATTTCTCTTTATCTCTCTATCTCTCTATCTATCTCTTTATGTGACTATATTTATCTATCTCTCCTATTCTATCTTTTCATCTCTCTTTCTTTATCTCTCTTCCTCTCTCTTTGTCTCTCCATATTTATTCCTTTATATATATACTTCTATTTTGTATCTCTATCTCTCTTTTTATCTATGTATCTCTTTGTCTCCTCTATTTCTCTATTTCTCTCTCTATCTATTTTCCCCCTAAGTGTGCAATGGGTACAATGAAGAGGTTTTAAAGGTGAATTATCATATCCTTAACCAAATGACATGCTACCTTGAGCATAAATCCCTAGGACATGTTATCCTTGGTTTTTTGACAGGATGCTTTAGCCAATCGAGCTAGGCCCATCGCCCCTCAAAATATTAATAAACATAATAATTTTAAAAAATTAGTAAAAAATTTGAACAAAATTTATAAATCGGTGTATGAGCTCTACTAGGGTTTTCTTGTGTCTGCAGTGTCTTACATCATACTGCACTTACTGCATAGGAATTCCCTCTTCTCCTATATGTAAGGTTGCATTTATTGTAGTTTTTTGTTTTAATATCCTTCATCCAACTCTAACCCAATAGTTCATATTGGTGTTAGCGGTTCGACAGCTCTACTCAATGGCTCCTCCTTTGAACAAACGACCACAAAATTTTTTTCTAAAATTCTTTCATGAGGTAAGTGTTTTGACTCCCTAGTTGATGTGGTTTTTCCTTTACCATATTTTAATTATGCTTGTCAATGGCTTGAACAACACACCATTGTTGGGTATTTTTTTGGGAGGACTCCCCCTGAAAGTGTGCTCAAGGAATGGGTCAACAAGGCCTGGGTCCCTCATGGGGTCCACCTTGATATGGTCCAAAATTTAACCAAGGTTTTTTTCTTGCTCCGCTTTGTGGAGGTCAATCATGTCCAGGCTATCCTAGCCCATGGTCCCTAGTATGTCAAGTCTTCTTTGTTGGTTTTCCATGCATGGACCCAAGACTTCGTTATCTTAGATGACACCAAGTTGTGAGTCTCGGTCTAGATTGAGTTTCTTGGTTTACCTTTTCCTTGTGTGCCTTTTTTGAATCATATTGTGTCCTCTCTATGGAGGGTCATCTATATTGAGCCGGATAGGTTTCTTCAGGCCCAACCCTAGAAACGAGTCTATGTTGAAGTGGACCTTTCCCAAGATTTGAAAGACTCTATTGGCATTCAAGTTGGAGCTCTTTGGCATATCCAGAAGGTCACTTATTTTAATCTTCCCAACATGTATTATAGGTGTTAGTCTACAGACCACAAGATCAAGGAATTCCCTTTGGAAGTGCCTCGTACACCTTCTCCACCATGAGAAATTGAAAAGCCTTGTCAGGTGGATAATTTTGCTGCTAAACTTGATGAAAAATAGACTACGGTTACGAACCAAAAAAATAAGTTGAGTGGTTATGGGTGCTTCCAAGGTCTCTGAACCAACAAAGAATGTTTCAAACCCTTCGGTGAAGGGTAAAGAAGCTCCAGTCAAGACTGATAATGCTCCATTGTAGCCTAGGCTCAAGACTATGCCTCACCCTGCTGTCATTATGATAGCACAGTTGAATGTTTCTCCTCCCATGTTGGGAGCTCAAAGGTGGTCTCACAGTCCCTCTCTACCATTGGAAGAAGGTGAATATGTGCAAGCAAAATGGATATTTTATTCTCCCTCTATTCAGATTGGGTCAGTTCCACCAGAGTTTATGCAGAATCATTTCTCTTCTCTGAATGAAGAGGAGCCAAACTTCGATGATATGGAGGAGTTTCACTCATGAATTTCCTCTCATGGAATGTTCAAGGTCTGAAAAACCTATCCAGAAAGTATTATGTTAGGGATACTTTGAAAAAATATTCTAGTATTGAAGTGCTCTAGCTCTAAGAAGTTAGATTTTTTGGTTTTTTGCTCACATCAGCTTGTTGCTCTATTTGGCCAACCAGTCAAATGTTTTGTATTGATCATGAACTCAAGCATGGCAGAGCTTTCACCCTTTTTTCCCCATAGTGGCACACTTGTGTGGTCGACCATGGGTCTAACCCCACTCATCAGCTCGTCTAGATCCTTCTCAACATTGATAATAATTCTTTTGGGATTATTAATGTTTATGCTTCTAATGATGTTGTGGAATGCTTTGTGCTTTGGCGTTTGATTGCTAATTCATTTCCAGTTGCTACTTGGTCATTGTGTGGATATTTCAATATGGTTGAGATGGCCTATGATAAGGATGGAACCTTTCCATTCAGATGGGCAGCTGGAAAAAGGGAGGCATGGTTTTACATGCGCAATAAATTGGGACTTTTTGATCCCAATATTGGTTGTCACTATTCTTATTCTCTGGCACACTTGGTGTAATTACAAGGATGGCTCTGATAGGATATTTAAATGCCTTGATCATTCCATGATCTCAGCTCAATTATTTTTCTCTTTTGATAGATCTTCTCTCTCGGTTAAGCCGTTACTGTATGTGACCTTGTCAAACCATTTCCCCATTTCTTTTCATATTGAATGAGAAACAAGACAACCTCGTATGTATAAAACTCAATTATTTTTTAACACATCTTTTCTTTGTCATCATCCTACATTGGCCCACATTCACAGAGTTTAGAATTTGGAGTGCAGTCCAGCTCATCATACAGGTTGGATAACTTGGTGGAATGATACTATCACTCACACGGCTAGATTTATGCACATTTATAGGCACCAGCTGGCCATTTTTCATTGGTGGTCTTATGAGGCTACCACAGTTGACCTACGCTCAGCTACCGAGGCTTTGGCGACCAGCCCATTTTCCCCATCATTACAAGTCAAGGTGGTGGAGTTAAGGCACAAAAAACAAGTTGCAGAAAATTATGTTGCCAAAGGTGCTCAAATCAAAGCCAAGTTGCACTGGTTAAAAATTGGCGACTGTGCCTCCAAGGAGTTTTTTCTAGCCCTACGTTCCAGTCACTCATCTCTAGGCATTAAAAAAATTAAAGATGAAATTCAAGTGCTCTCTGAGCTTCTTGACATTATCCAGGCCTTTGTTGGTCATTATGAGCAAGTTTTCACTACACAAGTCTACGCCTGTGCGACAACAAGCCCTTCAGGATTGCCTTGTTGATGAAAAATCTTTGTGGATTGATGGCTTCCCTTGCAAATTTTACAAGGCCCTATGGGGCTATGTTGGGAATGACTTGTACAAATTTTATCTTGAGGCCTTTCATTCTAAATCTCTGGGTAATTTAATAAACAAAGGGAATATTAAATTCATACCTAAATCTAGAGATCTCAAGGATATTAGCAATTGGAGGCCTATCACGTTCCTCAATGTTTCTTACAAGATAATCACCAAAGCTTTGGATTTGAAGATTCACCATCTTTTTCCTCAGATTGTGCGCCCAGAGTAGACTGGGTTTATCAAATCCAAGTTTATTCTGGATAACATTATTGTTGTGTGGGAAGGCATGGATTGGGCCAAGCACTCAAACCAGAAAGCTATTTTTCTTAAAATTGATTTCGCTAAAGCTTATGACCACATTGAATGGCATTTTATTCTTGCTATGTTGCAAGTCTTGCGGTTTGGGCCCAATTTCATCCAGGTTGTTCAAATGCTCTTTGTGGATGCCTCTGCTTGCATCACCATTAATGGCCACCAATGTCTTGCCTTTGGGCTTTTCCGCTCCATTTGACAAGGATGTCCACTTGCTCCTTCTCTTTATGTGCTTGCTGCCAAAGGATTTTCCTATCTCTTGGACAACGTGGTTTCTCAGTAGCGTGTCAAAGGAATTCCATTTCCTAAATCTCAAACTCAACTGGTTAATGGCCATTTTCTTGATGATTTTTTCCTCACTCTTCTGGAGGCTAAAGATAATATCAAGGTAGCTTTGAATTGTCTTAACACTTTTTTCCTGGTGTCAGGTTCTGCCATTTAGTGGCACAAAAATTTGTGCTATAGATAGTCTATATTTCCCACTCCTCCCTGGCTTTTGCAGTACAGTTGGAAGTGGATTGGGCCAAGGGAAATCTTTCGGTTCTTGGGCATTCCCTTTGCCTTTTAGGCCTCTCCGGTTGAGTTATGGCAAGCTATTCTTTCCAAAATAGAGTAGAAACTCACATACACATTACCAAACCCCTTTCTCTGGGGGAAATTTCAAGTGTGCTCTGAAATTCTTGCAGCTACCCATGTTTATTATTCTTCTTATTGGACCCCTTCAAAAGCTGCCTATGGAAAACTTGAAAAGTTGTTTCGAGATTTCCTTTAGGCCTCTGCGGAGTCCCATAGAGGGTTTCACTGTGTTGCCTAGGAATTTTCTACCTTCCCAGAGACTCTAGAGGACTTGGGCTGCTCTCCACTCAATGACAAAGGATTTCCTTGTGTGTGAAATGGATAATTTGTGCACTTACTAGAGATGAAGCCTAGAAAATTCTTCTCAAACATTACATATAATCATGATTCCCTATTCACAGACCTGCTTGGAAGGGGACTGGCTTTAAAAACCTTCTAGTCATGAAGGAACCAATTCAAATTGTGGAAAATTTTGTGGCCAAGAGCATTTAGAGAGCCTAGGAGGCGGTTAAGCCCTGGATTTGCTATGTTGGCTCTGGTTTTTGTGATGGGCTTTCGTTAAATCAAAAAAATGTTTGGTGGTCACCTCTTTTTGATAGCAATGGTCAGCCTCTATCTAAGTCACCTTGGCATAAGGCGCTCAAGTTCCACAAGAAATGTATTCAAACTTTATAGCAAGTGTTTCACAGACCCACAATGTGCATCATGTCGTGGGAAGATTTTTGTGCCCTTTACAGGCTTCAAAACTAGGACCATGCTACTTATGATGGTCTGGTGAATGCTATTCCTATAGAAATTCTTCATAAGGTGGGAATTTATGGGTCCAAGCCCTAGTGGAAGGACTAGAAGTGGTACCTACACACCCCTTTTTACAAAATACAATCCTAGGCTTGGTTATAGGTGGCTTTCACCACACTTTCCTATGATTGAAAGTCTGAACCAAAGGTGGCTTCTTTAATCTCCTTCTCATGTCTGGTGAAAAAGATTCTTTGCCACCTGGTCTGCAAGTGTTGAGCTGAAACTTTCCCACTTTGTTTGGTGTATTCTTTTCCAAGGCTTGCCTATGGGATCTCAGCTTGTTCACCTGGGCGTCTAGGATCCTCGTTGCCCTTTCTATGGAAAAGTTGAGTCCTTTAAGCATCTCTTTTATTTTTGTACTAGATCCCAACAGTTTTGGACTTGGATTCATGACTTCTTTTGGCCCTTTAGACTAGAGCCTTTTTCCTGGCATATGATTCTACTAG
This sequence comes from Sequoia sempervirens, assembly GCA_007258455.2. Taxonomy (NCBI): domain Eukaryota; kingdom Viridiplantae; phylum Streptophyta; class Pinopsida; order Cupressales; family Cupressaceae; genus Sequoia; species Sequoia sempervirens. Next base: position 15,654 of record VDFB02075721.1, on the reverse strand, counting down.
AAGACTCGCCTAGACTTCTTGCTAAGTATACCCAACTTTGGCACACTTTCAAGGTGGAAATCCTCTTCAATATCTGGAAAGACAAAAATTCCTACATATTTGCTAAAACACAAATGGATAAAAATATTTCTTTGTATTCTAAAGCTATTATATGTTCTAATGTGCTCTTACAGATTTAGGTTCAGGCAAATAAAGTTGCACTTGAGTTGGCTCACGTGGAGGTTCTTTTGGATCACTGGGGCAATGCCCCATGTATTGTTGCTCAAGTTCTTGCTTCTCCCACCTCCTCTCATGGTCGGTCGCCCTCTCAGGGCCAATAGTAGAGTGGCTCTGCTCGCCCCCGCTCTTAGCCTCCTCTTCGACATGGTTCTCACTCTCCTCAAAAAACCCACTCTCCTTCACGGGCTAGCCAGGGATGGCCCTCTAAAGGAGTTGTGGGGAGCGGCAGTGGTGGTTTGGGGTGGCCCTCTGATAACACTCCTGCTTTTGGCTCTGGTTGGCTAGACTCTGGTAAAAATTTTATGTGGCTTGCGCTTACAATCTCGCCTCAGCATGAGGATATATATAAAGAGAAGGAAAAAGATGTTGATGATGGTTGAGTCCCCCCTCCTGACATCACTCCAAACCCCGCTGATGTATGGGGGGATCACTTGGGTGACAAAGACCCTCTTGGCTCTGTTGGAACTGCTTTGGCCACATGATGGCCTTTTTATTTTATAATTGTTATGATTATGGACTTCTGGGCTTGGCCCATGTGACTTTGGTTTTTTTATTTTCTAGGCTTTACCCATATGACTCTCGAGGTGTGTTACCACCCACCATTTTTTTGTGAATATGTAACTTTATATTTATATTAATATAGATAACTATCTATTCATAAGAAAAAATTAGTAACAAATAGTAAACTTATTAAGTTAATAAATGAAAAAACAAAACTATTTTTTAATTTATTAGAATTGAAATATTCATAAAATATGTACCTATAAAATATAATTAATATATTACAAATAATATTAACATAAACTCAATATTAACAAATAAAAATATATTATTAAATAAATTAAATTTTAAAAATTAATATTCTATTTCAAATAAAATATTAAAAATAAATATAAACTATATTAAAATTGATAAAAGTAAAATTCTAACTTTTATATTAAAAATTACAAGTAACACCAAACTTAAAAAATGAAAATAAAATATAAAATATAAAAAAGATAAAAAGTCAATTTGTAATTTATTGATTTATTATTATTAATATTATTATTTGAAAAATATATATATTTATTAAAAACTTATTATTATTTATCTAAAAATATAATTTTAAAAAGTTTAAAAGAAAAAATAATTCTTATCCTAGATCTTTTCTTAATTTAAAGCTAAGACTAGATAAGAATGCAGTTGTTTTTCTTTAATTATATATTATATTTTTTATTTAATATTTTAAAAATTTGATGGTTGAGTCATTTCAATCGTTTTGCATCCTTCTTTGCAATTTTCAACCATTGATTTTCAAAAGTAGGTCATTCAGTTCATATAGGAAACACCTTGGATGTAATAAATAATTTTTAAAAATTTATAAAAATACTATCTATTTCAATTTCCATTAATATCATTTTAGAGAAGACATCCTTTATTTATAATCATTTTCATTTGGAATATAAAAGACACATTAAATTAAATATTATTTTAATATAAATAAATAATTTATATTTTATAAAGTTGAGATGGTAATTAATATTTAAGTATAATTTTTAAAATAATAATGAGGTATTAAGGCTTAATTTTGTGTGTTAAATTATTCTTCATGATCTAAAATTATATTTCATGATTATATTTGTGACTAATAACATTTGATATAGGAGTGATTATATTATTTTCTATTGTACATTAAATTTGTATCTATGGAATAAATCTTTGCACCTTTAAAAATGAATCTATATCAAATATTCACTCTATCTACAAAAATAAATTGTACACTTCTCCATGTTCAAAATCTATTCACCTTACTATATAGACTTGTGCCTAAAGGGAAGGCAATATTTAGGAATGCCTTTGGGAGTTTGCTAAGTGCAAATATTCTCCTTTTCATAAACCCTTAAATTATGATTTAATGATTTTAGAAAATCGAAGACAAACAATTATGAAATGTCCTAATGAGTCACTAAGCATAGTTGATGCAAGTAGATGATGTAATGCAATGCTATCTTGAATTTTGATTGAATATTTGTCCTTTTATGCTTGAATCTTGAATGCTTAAAATTGAATTAGAGTTTGTTCTTTTATACAATATAACATACAAATTAACATATTCAACATTCAAATTGACAAATAATGACTAGTAAAAAAAATAGTTTAAACTCACATTTAAATTCATATTTAAAATTTTTGAATTCATTTTCATACTTACAAATTTAATAAAAAATGACTAAATTGAATATTAAAAATGATCCTTTAAAGTATTTAAAAATCAAGCTCTCTTATTTTTACCTCCCCTTAATTCCTACCTTGATATAAAGGCCTTGTAGTACCTATAAACAAGGCTAAGTTAATTATAAAAAACATTTATTTTCTATCAACCTTCCATGATTGAACTTCTCCCCAATTCCTTCATAGGACCATAATAATTAAACAACTCCAATAGACTTGTTTATCTAATAATAATTCTCAAAAGAGATGAAATGTCACTCTCTTCCATTATATTCCTTTTTTTAGTCCATTCATGTTGGTGTATAAAGAAACAAATTTTACATCATTAGAGACAAATTTGTCTTAAATTTGATATTCCCATCACATAGCACAAAACAACACTTTTTCTCCTTTCACATAGTTTTTTAAAGATCGAAACACATCATTCATAGAGATAAACAATTTAAAATGGAAGAACCTTTTTTTTTGGGTGGGGGAAAGCATAATATTTAAGTTTGTATTTAATTTTTGTTTTGATGAAAGAGAATGATGAATGATAACATGTAAAATTGACTTGACTTGTCTTAGTTTAGAAAAATGTACGATTTTGAAGTGAATACTATCTTTAATTTATAATCTAAAAATTTATGTAAGTTGTTCTTGTGACTTTGGATCAATTTTGTGTCGTGGAAAGTTAATATAAGACCTACAAATATCATCTAGTGCATTGTGTACTACTTTCTAATTCATTGAATTCTCTACTCTTTGTTGATTGTCAAAGATTTGTGGTATTTAAAAATACCTTTGGGTGATTGTTAGATTGCTAGGGTCAAGTTATCTTACACCAAACCCCTTGAAAGATTGATTTTATGATCATAAAAGGATTGATCAATAATAGACAAGAAAGCAAATGGTCTACATTGCTATTCTAATACAAATACTAGTTCCTTTTAATATCCAAATTAAAATATTCTTATTATTTTTTCTTGAATACTTAGGATTTGTATGATGATAAGATTATTAATTAATCCTCAAATAAATGTCTTTAAATACAAGGACATAACAATTGATCACTTAAACATATACCAAGTTGACTCCCTACAACTATGAGGAAAGAGCGAGAGATGATCATTTAATTTTAAAAAATCATAATTTTCAAGTTAGATCCATGTCATGCAATATTGATCCAATATGCTATGGAAAGGACCTAGGATAAGGGATGTAAAATTATGCACCAAGGATAAATGTATAAAGATTCAGACCAATAGATGGTAAAAATACACAAGAATAGTGATAGAAAGGTAGCGATAAGAACAAACATATATATGAATGTGTGTGAAGGAAATAAATAAGTGTGGTCAAAGATTGAAAAAGGATATGAACTTAACACAAAATTATGGGCCACATATTATTGTTATAATCATATGAAGACAATGTCTCAAAAAAACCCACAATTTAATCGAAATAGACATGAATATACAAATTTTACCATTAAAATTATATTTTATTTATTAATAATTAAATATAATATTCAATAATTTAATTAGATAAAATAATAAATTTAATCAATAAGAATAAAAATAGTGTTGGTTATGGGAGATTCAAATTGTGTTGATTAACCTCTACCACTTCATATGTTAGCACCAATAAGGGTAAGGTCCCATGGAGGGGGGCTTCCTAAAAAAATTCAGTGGGTCTTGCTGAGGTTTTTTAGAAATATTTTAAAGCTAGTGGTCCCATGAATTCAATTTTGCAATTCAACTTAAAAGTTTGAGCTCCAAAATTTAAGGATTGAACTCTTGAGTACTTTGATAAAAATTAATAAATAAATAAAAATTCTCTCATTTGTTTTTAGGAATTTAAAATTTTAAATGATAGCCAAGTGGCAGAAAAAATTCATAAGCTGTAGGGGAAATTTTTAGCCCCGCCTCAATTTCACCTGCTGAAATTTGTAGTCCTAAAAAGTAGGGGCTGCTATTTTTTAGGAAAAGATTCCAAATAATCCTATAGCATAATTTTTTTTGCTTCATGGGACCGCTTGATCCATGAAAATAAAAGCTCAAGCCCCCCCATGGGACCATATAGTAAATATTCTCATTTAGCATTTGAAGCAGACGTTAGAATTGTAATAAAACAAAATCGCATATATAATGGTTATACAATCACTTTATTGAATATTAAGTAGCAAGATATCCAAAGATTACAAATAATATCTCATATTACAAATGAGGTATTATTATATTAGTTCGGTTATTTTCGATACCACCAATTGTAGGGTAGTTCTAAAGCTTAAAATTCAAATTCACTCTTATCGCTACGCCTTAATATTATGGTACATCGGGTTATGAATAGTCGGCTTGTGGCTATCTTAACTCTCTATTAAGTCATATTATCATTAGTATATTGTTATTTAGTTGTTTAGGTCGGCCTAAGTCTTATATGGGTGTGTCTAAGTCGGCCTAGGTGATATCCTTGGCATAAATAGGTATATATAGGAGGTTGTGAGTCTTATTTCATCATCAAGTTGTGAAGTGTGTTCTCATTAGAGATATTTGGAGGTTTTCCCCCTCGAATTGGCTTGTTATTCTCAGTTATTATCAAGCATTTGCAGCATATTTCATATCATATTCTTCTATTGTGCAAGTTATTTCTTAACAAGTGGTATCAGAGCATGATCTTGGCACCATAGAGGCAAGGTTTTTCTCAATTTTGGAGGCGATTTTGGGAAGAGCATATCTTTCATATTTTGGCGAATTTTTTTCTGATTTTTAAAGGGTTTTTGAAGAACATATTCAAGAAGCTACAGTCCAGATTTCAGAAGAATTGGAGCAGAACTAAGCGAATTATTGCAGAATTAGGGTTTCTACACTATTTTTTTGGAATCTACATATCTCGCACATCTTGTTGAATTAAAGTCTGATTTTTATTGGGTTTTTGAAGAAATACCAAAGGATATTACAGTAAAAATTTCAGAGAATTCAAGTTTCATTTGTGTGATTTATTTTAACATTAGTGGTTTCCATCATGCCAGGGCCTGGAACAAGGGGTAAAAAGAATATTGTCACTCTGGGGAAGACTCCTGACAAGGATGGTGAAACAATCGAGGATGTTACTCATAATGAGGAAATCAATAAGGTCAAGGAATACATTTCCTCAATGAAGATGGATATGTGTGACCTAAGAGGAGATATATCAGACATATGAAACATGTTAAGCACCTACATGGCTGAACCAAGAAAGGAGTTCTCAAGCGCCCAAGGTGAAAATTCTAGGTCAGCTACCATGGACACAAGCTTTAGTACTCCTATGGGATCTAGGAATTTATTTCCAAAGGTGGATATGCGCAAGTTCGATGGTAAGGATCCTCTCACATGGATAAACCAAATGGAGAATTTTTTTTGAAGTACACCAAATCCCAAATGGACAAAGGGTCACGATGGCTTCCCTATATTTAGAACCAGATCAATTCATTTGGTATCATTGGCTTTGCACTCCATCGGCTGGTGAAAAGGGCTCACCGCCTCATGGTCAATTTTTACAGAGGAAATCCCAAGCAATAATATAGCAATAGCATTATAGACAACTTCTTCACCAAATTAGCTAAACTTCAACAAAACAAAGATGAGTTGGCATCACATCTCAGCAATTCCAAAATCTATCCTTAAGGGTGATTCCACCACGGAGGAAACTTGAATGACTTTATTCTTTGGTGGTCTCAAGGGATCACATTCAACATGAGGTACACATGTTTAGCCCTAGTTCCATAAATGAGCTTTTATCTTAGCACTAAGGTAGAGGAGAAGTATTTGATTCCCAAGAACAAGGGCTAATGTGACAAGAGAGAAGGATATTCAACACAAACCTACTAAGCTGACTCCACAAAAATTGAGGAGAAAAGAGCAAAAGGCTTGTGTTTCAATTGTGATAGCAAATACAGTCGAGGACATAAATGTAGTGAAAAGACATTGTTTTATATTGAAGGTCCCAATGAGGAAGAAGAGGAGGAACCCATACTAGAAGATGAAAGGGAGTCAAATGAGGAATCACATGATTCTCAACCAATAATTTCTTGTCATGCACTCTTAGGTTTCAGTGCTCCACAAACTCTCAAGGTGGTGGTGTTCCTAAAGAAGCAGAAGGTAACAGTGTTGATTGACTTAGGTAGTACTCATAATTTCATCAACAAAAAGTTAGCTACTCGTCTGAATTGTTTTATATATCCAGCTCTAGAGTTTCAGGTTTTGATTACAAATGGTGGTACAGTTAGTTGTTTAGGGAAGTTTCATAGAATTAAATTATCCATGGGATATTATCAACTTGATACCCCAATGTATGTGATATCCCATGGGTGCAGCAGATATTGTTTTGGGAGTACAAATGGCTTACTACATTAGGGAACAATTGAGATGAACTTCCAAGAACTATTCATGAGATTTCAATCATAAGGAAGGCTAGTAGAGCTAAGGGGGTTGAAGGAAAAATCTCCACAAATGGTAAGCTCTCATCAAATGCAAAAGTTGCTTAAGAAAGGAGTGGATGGATTTGTGGCCCAACTATGTTCATTAGAAGTCTCAATCTAATAATTCCACTCATCCGCATTTGCAAGCTATAATTGATCACACACTCATTGTTCTTGGAGATATGCCAAAAAGGACTTCCTCCTAAGAGGGATCATGATCATGCCATGCTTAGTCCTAGGGAGCCAACCATCAACATCGCCCATGTATCCACATGCCAAAAGAGTGAGATAGAAAGTACTGAAGAGATGCTAGAGGCAGGAATCATCAGGCATAGCCAAAGTGCTTACTCCTCACCTGTGGTGATGGTACGTAAGAAGGATGATAATTGGTGCATGTGTCTAGATTATAGAGTGCTCAACATGTACACCATTAAAGATAAGTTTCCAATTCCAGTCATTGATGATTTGCTAGATGAATTAAATGGAGCTATGTTTTTTACCAAGTTAGATCTTAGATCCGGTTATCACCAAATTCAGATTAAGGAGGAAGATATTTGTAAGACAGCATTTCAGACTCATGAGGGTCATTATGAATTTTTGGTGATGCCATTTGGTCTTACCAATGCACCATCTACATTCCAAAGTTTGATGAATTCCATTTTTAAGAAGTTCTTGCGAAAGTTTGTGCTAGTATTCTTTGATGATATCTTGATTTATAGCAAGACTTGGGAAGAACATTTGCAACATGTGGACCAAGCATTACAAATACTTTAAGATCATAAACTCTATGCTAAGCCATCCAAGTGTGCTTTTGGTCTTACAGAGGTGGAGTATTTGGGACAAATAGTTTCACATAGAGTAAAGGTGGACCCTAACAAAATTAAGGATATCATGGAATGGCCTATTCCAAAACCATTAAGAAACCGAGGATTCTGGGATTGACAGGGTACTATAGAAGATTTGTGAAGAATTATGGTAGAGCAAAGGCACCTCTCACCACTCTATTGAAGAAGGATTTTTCATTGGAAACTTAGCCCTGCCAATACAACATTTGAGAGATCAAGGAGAGGCTACAAAATTCCAAGATTTCTTATTACCCCCGACTTCACCAAGGAATTCATTATGGAACGATGCTTCGAAATGGATAGGATCAGTGCTCATGCAAGAAGGTCGGACCAATTGCTTTTGAGAGTCACAATTAAAAGGTAAGAATCAACTAAAACCTATTCATGAGAAGGAAATGCTAGCAATATTCCATGCAAAGGAAACAATGGCGGCCTTATCTATTGGTAGACATTCTGGCGGTTAAGCATGCATCATGATAGCCTAAAATATTTTTTGGAACAATGACTATCTTCTGAAGAGCAACAAAATGGGGTCACTAAGATGTTAGGATATGACTTTGAGATTGTATATAAGAAAGGGAAAGAAAATATTGTCGCAGATGCATTGTCAAGGAAGGATGAGAAAGATGAAGCCTTATTGTGTGCCCTTTCAATATTACAAGCAAATTGGGTGGAGGAAGCCAAAGTAGAGTGGAAAAATGATGTTGCGACTAGTAATCTCATCGAGCAATTAAAAAGTGATCCTAGTAGTTTAGATAAGTTTTGTTGGAAGGGTGATACTCTTTAAAGAAAGAGCATTTACTGGGCAAGAATTCCATCCTTAAAATCAAGATTCCCACAGAGTTGCATGAGTCTTTCGCTGGTGGTCATTCGTGATTTTTGAAGACATATCATCGAAGTCAAGCAAGATTTCTTTTGGGAAGGGCTAAAGGTGATGTTCAAAAATCTATGGGCTGAATGTTTGGTGTGTCAAAGCACAAGGGGAGAAAAATTAAGACACTGCCCTTGTAAACTCTTATCTATTCCTAGCCAAGATTGGGAAGAGGTAATCCATGGACTTCATCACGTGGCTTCCCAAATCTAAAGGTCATAATGTCATCATGGTGGTGGTTGATCGGCTCACTAAATATGCACATTTCATTGCATTAGCACATCCTTTACAGCAAGTGCAGTGGCTAAAGCTTTTTTGGAGAATATCCAAAAGCTACATGGTACACCTAAAGTCATTGTTAGTGATCGTGATCCTATCTTCACTAGTCACTTTTGGAAAGATTTATTCTCATGTTTGGGTACTCAATTGGCTCTTAGCTCTTCATACCACCCTCAATCAGATGGGCAAACAGAGGTTGTTAATAAGTTTTTGGAAGAATATCTACGTTGTTTCACTTCAGAGAAACAATCTCAGTGGGTAGATTGGCTACCACTTGCGGAATGGTGGTATAACACTTCTTTTCATAGCTCATCAAAAATGTCTCCATTTTTGGCACTTTATGGATATCATCCTCCTTCCATCACATCATCAATTAAGGTGTCCCCAAGAGTTCAAGCAGTAGAAGACCACTTGCTTCATCAACAACAAGTACTTTCAGGACTCAAGGAGAATTTAGCCATGGCACAAAATCGAATGAAACAATAGGCAGACCAACATCGTAGTGAAAGAAGTTTTGAAGTTGGGGATTGGGTCTTCTTGCGATTGCAGCCTTATAAGCAAATCTCACTAAAGCAACAAAGAAAGAATAATAAGTTGTCTCCAAAGTATTATGGTCCATACCAAATCATGCAGAAGATTGGTAGTGTTGCCTACAAGCTTGAGTTGCCACCAACAACAAAGATACATCCAGTTTTTCATGTTTCCTGTTTGAAGAAGGTAATTGGGCATAATATTCCCACTCAAACAACACTTCCCGAGCTGGATGAAGAAGGAAGAATCATTTTGGAACCAGAGTGCATTCATTAAACACGCACAAAGAAGCTGAGGAATAGAACTATCACCGAGTATCTCATCCAATGGAAGAAGTTACCAGTTGAAGATGCCACATGGGAAGACAAGGAGTTCATTCAAAAGTTTCCAAACTTGATTAGCATTGAGGACAATGCTTCTTTGAAGAAGGGGGGCATGCTACGCCCTTAATATTATTGTACATCGGGTTATGAATAATGCTTTGTGGCTATCTTAACTCTCTATTAAGTCATATTATCATTAGTATATTGTTATTTAGTTGTTTAGGTCGGCCTAAGTCTTATATAGGTGTGTCTAAGTCGGCCTAGGTGATATCCTTGGCATAAATAGGTATATATAGGAGGTTGTGAGTCTTATTTCATCATCAAGTTGTGAAGTGTGTTCTCACTAGAGATATTTGGAGGTTTGCCCCCTCGAAGTGGCTTGCTATTCTCAATTATTCTCAAGTATTTGCAACATATTTCATATCATATTCTTCTATTGTGCAAGTTATTTCCTAACAAAGGGTAATTTTTTGGTTTGTTTTCCATCATTGATTGACCACCGAACAAGGTAAATTTTATAAAATGATTAATTTTACCTATACAAAATAAATTTTGTAAATGATTAAATTTTAAACATGGTAGAAATGAATAGAAAAGAAAACTTTATTTGTGTCTTGTTTTAAAGATTTGACAGAAAAAAAATCTATTTAAGTTATTGTTTGAAATATTTTTTACAAGTCTTGTTTAACATATTTTTTGAGGAATTGTGTATAAAAAGAAAACTTTATTTCAGGATTTCACACAGAAAACTTGTCCACATGGAAAACGACAGCAGGCACAAGCTCTATCATTATTTTAGGTGGAGGAGTAGTTGTCAATGGAGGTCTGAGGCACCTTATATGATAAAACTTATAGAGGCATTTCTCATTGTTATGGGGTCAATGAGAGTAATCTTATACTTTTCTACCCATCTCACAAATACAACATTATTTTTGATAAAGGAAAAATACTCTTGAAGGGATCCAAAACCCTTTAACAAAAGGAGCAAGGTTGCAGAAAAGACAACATGCAGCGAGCGAAAAAGACCAGCTCTAAAACAAGACCAATTAAGATTTACATTTTACACTTTTCTTGTGGGAGCGGAGTCATGTCGAAAGAAGGCCTAGAGGATTTATCTTTTTTGCCCTTAACTATGATCCAACCTTCTTCCACTTGTGCCGCCTTACCATGCCACGCCAGCTCCCTGCTTTCAAGAAGATGAAAGCCATCAGCCAAATTATTAGGGGTTACATCTTGATTCCTTTACACAGATAAAGACTTTTCTGAAGAGCCACCAGATAGGGAAGTCGAAGCACTTTCACCTAAAATGGCAGCCGTTGACTCAATAGGGGTTGCCTTAGCGACCCCGCCATTTGAGACAACCGAAGGGGGCGTCCCAAGACCCAGTGATTCAGAAGCATCCACCTCTGAAAAACACCTATTCTAATCTGCACACATAGACCCAACCTCACGATCTTTAGGGGTTTCAACATGATATTCAGCTTCAGCCACCCCACCAAATGCGACATCTGAAGGGGATACCTCACAAGCTTGTGATTCTGAAGCAACCACCTCAGAAAAGTTCATATTTTGATCAACTTTCTTCTCAACCGTATAATGTTGTTGAGAGGCACCTTTCCACCAAGAAGTCGAAGCATTTTTCTCGAAACCACATTGTGCAGTAGTGTGACCTATTTTAAAACACCTTCTACAGCGGAAGGGAATCCCTTCATAGTCCAAGGATTGGATCCAAGAACCCTTAGAAGTTTTAATTAAAATTTCAGCAGGCAACCCTTTTGAAACATCCATTTCAACCAAAATTTGGGCAAAGGTGGAATGAAGTATGTCAGAAGTAGTAGCATCTACCAACAAAAAATCACCTAGGACATCACCCACTTCTTCCAAAAGGGGGTCAATCCATAAGTGGAGGGGAAGGTAAGGCAGCCGAACCCAAATCGGGATCTTGCTAAAAGTTTCAGAAGCAGGGTTGAAATCAGCATGCCAAGGCTTAATCATCAAAAGAAATTTATTCTCCTAGCTAAAAAAAATGTCACAAAGAATAATGTTTCTATCCTGAGCATTGTCAAACTTAGCCACAAAAAACCCCTTAGCCATGGGGAAAATAAGAATTTTACCAGAGATTAGAGGTTGCCATTCGTTGGAAATCCAAGAGTGCAGCTGAGGGAGGTTAGGCCAAAAGCCCTTGAATCGAAAAATCACTCCAGTCTCAGAAAGCTCAGAAACGTTCTCCTCTATTTCCTCTTCTGTCTCCGCCTTTAGATCCCTTGAAACTACATTGGAGACAGGGACGAACCCTCCTGTCGCTGTTCTCCCAAACTAATCTCCCATCATGCAATTGGGGTTTTCACAACTTGCACTAGAATTTTCTTTTCAATTTGTTGCACGTTGTGGGATTGGATTTCTTCTTCATTATTTTATACAGGCGCCTAACATCAGGAGTCTTTGATTTTTCTTGCTCTTTTGAACTACTCCAACCAATTCCTCGCCCCACGCTTGAATACAATTTTTTACCCGCAACCAATATTCTCGTTTAAAAGGCTGCAAAAATCTTGTCTAAATCCTGCTATTTTTAGATCATCTTTTCGCAACCGTAGGGAGAGTAGTTTTGTTTCGTCTCATTTTGAAAAAAGTTCTGCTTTGTTAGGGTTTCGTAATATTTTTCCTGCAAACTCTTTGCATATTATTTCTCAGCAGTATCGTTGACAACACAACTCAATTTGTGCAGAATCTTGAGGTAAGTCACTTGTCTTGGTTTCGGTGAGTTTCTTTTAGGGGATCTATACGCGGCTGGATCATTTGTGTTGTGTTTTATTTCATTCTAAAACAATTTTGTTGTTAAATGTTAAAGTAAATGGCATTGGGTCTCTGGTTTTATCTATGGTTGTTTGATTTATTTTGTTCTTTTTGAGTTATTTTCTCGGTCCTTATGGCTGTGGGTTGACATTTGTTGAGAATCAGATTTATTCTTTTCAAGAAAAATATATGATGATTTTATTGGATTTTATGGGATTGGATTGACATTTGTTGAGACTCAGAATTATTGTTCTCTTCATCTTATTGATGGAGAAATCCGTCCACATGCTTTTCATAAGTAGCCTGTGAAATGTGTGAAAGGTTATCTGCATCAAGCATCATCTGCTGCCCTATTTATCTCACCTTATTACACAATTTTCCACTGCTGTTAGCTAATTTGATGCTGTTGGTACCTTTGTAGGTTTAAGGTTTGTGGCTAATTTGGGTGAAGTCATAGGTTATGGGTCAAAGAGGCCATTTTACACTACCCTGAAGTAAGAGGAAACTAGAGGAGTGCTTCCATCCACTAGAAAATAAGATAATGTTGACTGTTGAACAAGTTCAATTACTGGAACGAAGCTTTGAGTTTGAACACAAATCGGAGCCTGAGCGCAAGATATAGCTAGCCAGGGATTTGGGTCTGCAGCCTAGGCAAGTTGCAGTTTTTGTTTCGAAATCACCGGGCAAGGTGGAAAATAGAACAGTTGGAAAGGGATTATGATAACCTTCTCAAAGGAAAAGAGAAGTTGAGCTGAGGTGTGTTTAACTGCCAACTAAATACAAGCACATAGTAGGATGATATTTTTTAAGTTAGTTTAGCTTGATAAAGTTTCAAATCAGTTTTTATTGTGATTTATTAAATTTGCATAAGAATTTATTGATGTTATTTAATTTTAGAGTCAGCTGGGTTATTCCATTGCAGCTATGGATTGTTGTTCATGAGTAGAATTTGTAGAGCATACTCCAGTGAATGTTACTTTTTTTTCTAGCTTCTAACATTTCTTGTAACCTTAGGGTTTGAGGAAGAGATTACAACTGGTAATTCAAAATATTGAACAATTTTTATTTTTATTTCTTATCTATGGTAAAAATAAAAATTCTATGCACTGTACCAATCAAAAAAAAAATCTATGCACTGCATTTGCCATAGTAGAAGCTCTATGCACTGCATTTACCATGGTAACAGTTTCTTTCTTTCTATTTTCACAAATATTTCATCTTTTTAGTTTGTCAAATTATTCCTATTTTAAACCCAGGTAATTGATTCTATTTACACTTTTAAATTGTAATGTAAATAGAATGATTTTACGATACAAACATGTGTCTTCTAACAACATTCAACCACTTATCGAATAACAAATTCAAAGCAGCAGCACACGAGCTGCCCACAATTGTAAAAAAAAAAGTAGGGTTTTGGTCTCAAACTAAATTCAATAAATCTAAAACGAGTAAAAAGAGTAAACAGTATTTTCCATGCACTAAAATTATTTTAAAAAACATTGAAGATTTCAAACAAACATCATAGTTAAATTTAAAATGCAAGTCAAAAAAGGTAAACAGTATTTTCCATGCACTAAAATTATTTCAAAAGTCATTTAAGATTTCAAACAAACATGATGGTATAATTTAAAAAGGAGATGCAAATAGTAACAAGACAAAACCTGTTTGTTTGGTGAGGTGCAGGTAAACTCTTCCAAAGCAACTTTTTCGGAATGGGAAATCAGAGTTCACCTCCACCATATTTATCGAAACTGTTGGCGGTGAGGAAAGGCGGTGAGAATTAACAGCAAGGCACACATTGACGAGAAGAAAATCTCAAGGCGTAAATAAAATCTTTAAACCTAAATACTTACATTCAAAGTAAAATGTCATTAATAGGAAGAGTTTAATGTCATTAATATGAAGAGTTTCACTCAACTCAGAGGGCCGTGAAACACAAGTTGATAGCTGAGTTTCAACGACTATAAATGGCATCAATGCATTCAAATCTGAAGACATCTAATTACGTACAACGAAATGAGAATATTTTTTCTTGGGGATTTTAAATGATCAGGGGTGACCCGAGGAATGCTATTTAAATCAATGTTCACTGATACGTATTTATAATTTTTTTAATAATTTAATTTCATGAATAAATTAAAATAAAATAATGATATTATTGTTGATAAATAAAATTGATTTACGATACTTTAAAAAAATAAAAAAAATAAACATAAAAAAAAAGTATGAAAATAAATCATTATAATCTTAAATAATAAAATAAGTTCAAAAAATAAAATATTTAAACACAAATCAGACTTTAAATATTTCATAAAGTCTAAACAGAACTGATATGTATTTATAATGAATAATACTTTATGAATAAACTGAATTTAATATGGAATGACATTATTGTTAATAAAGTGTAAAACATGATTTTGCATTTTAAAATTTTAAAAAACCAAAACAAAATGTATGAAAATAAATTATTATAATCTTAAATAATAAAATAAAGCCCAAATAATATATAAAACAATGATTCAATGCCTATAAAGCCTACCATGCCCATATATATGTATTTATAATTTTTTAATAATTTAATTTTATGAATAAATTAAAATAATATAATTAGTCAGATAAAGGCGGTGAGAAATCGACCGGGAAAGTCTCATGTCTGATGTTGAGAAAGAGAATTCCGGTGGGACTGCCAGAAAATATGGACCTTCGACGGGTGGGATTGCACAGATAGTTTTTTCTCAGCATTACTTGACCCTTGGCTTTCCTCTAGAGGTCCCCTGTACTATGCACGGTAACCTCCGTGTCTCTTCACGTGAAAGGGGGGAGGGGCAGGCAAGCATTTCAGGTGACATGCTTCATTTACACGCCAACGGTCAAATCCAACAAGGGTCGTGGTATATGTGAAGGGTTTATGGCGTAGGATGAGGAGGAATTCAGAGGAAGTTTTATGGATGGTAGAGGAGCTTTTCTCTAATGGCTTTACCTCCTTGGAAGGTGGAGCAGCAGCAGATGAGGCATGCAAGGGCAGCACAGGCTTGTGACCTTCCTGAAACAAGGTGACATGGCGAAATAGCTTATTCTTCGTAGAAAATGTGGAGCTACAGGAGCAACGCTAGCTTGCATTTCTGAACTTGTTACCATGGGTTT
>VDFB02075720.1:0-12205 GCA_007258455.2 Sequoia sempervirens | reverse complement strand
TAACTCCCATTGCATGTGCAATATCTAGCCTTGTGCATACCATTGCATACATCAAGCTACCAACTACTGATGCATGTGGTATCTTAGAAATTTTGGCTTCCTCCTCTGGTGTCTTTGGACACATCTCCTTAGTCAAGTTAAAATGACTAGGCAAAGGTGTATTAACTTTTGCATCTTGCATGTTAAACCTTTTCAACATCTTTTCTACATACTCACTTTGAGACAAAAATAATTTTCTATTTGTCCTATCTTGTGTGATCCTAATACCAAGGATTTGTTTTACTGCACTCAAATCCTTCATAGCAAATGAATTTTCTAATTTTTGCTTAAGTTCATCAATATGTTGCATGTTAGACATGACAACAAGCATGCCATCAACATAAAGCAACAAGATTTAATATAGCTACCATTATCTAATTTATTAAAATAAACACAATAATCAAAATGGCATCTTTTGTAACCTTATCCAACCATAAAACTATCAAATTTCAAATACCATTACCGAGGTGCTTACTTCAGGTCATTCTGTGGACACTGATTTTGGTATCCAAGGTTCTCTTGCACTTCTAGGGTTTTTCACCTAAAAGGAGAGAGATGGACCAAAATGTGTAATGTCCCCACTCAAAACTAATGCACGAATGAATGCAATATGCCTAAATGCAATAAACTGATAAAAGAAATAACTTATTAATGCAAAACCTAAGAAATGCAAGTTGTTTGAAAACACATGTGATATGCAAAATGACCTAAGAATGCTAGTAAACAATAACAAAAATGGACAGGACTAGAGAGGTTCACTTGGAAACTGGAATGTAATGTAGAGAGGCTATGGAATCCTACAAATTTTGCTGCAAGAAATGGAATAAAAGAAATCTAGAAACAGTATCAGAGATGCAATAACAGAAAACAAAAATGCAGACAATGATATAAAAATGACAAAAATTATTGTGCAAAATGTGCAAGAGGACTAAGTCACCCAGTGTGGCAAATTAGTCCCAGTTGTGATTTTTTTGAGATTTTTTAGAATTTTTAAATGAAATTTTATGTTTTTTAAGTTTTCAAATGCAGAGATAGTGTGAAAATACAAAAAATTTGGAAATTTTTAATGAAATGTAATGCAAAAAAGTAAGCTATATGAGTTTTTCACTAATGCAATTTTTTAAAACCCTAGGATACAAATTAAACAATGCAAAACCTAATTCAATGTTGATGCAAGTTATTCCTAGGATGTGAATGCACTTAAAATCAGAAGTAAAATGTTCTAAAGTCGGGTTCACCAAAATGTGGACATCGATTTTGGTATCCAAGGTTCTCTTGCACTTCTAGGGTTTTTCACCTAAAAGGAGAGAGATGGACCAAAATGTGTAATGTCCCCATTCAAAACTAAAGAATGAATGCAATATGCCTAAATACAATGTCTAAATGCAATAAATTGATAAAAGAAATAACTTATTAATGCAAAACCTAAGAAATGCAAGTTGTTTGAAAACACATTGTGATATGCAAAATGACCTAAGAATGCTAATAAACAATAATAGAAATGGACAAGACTGGAGAGGTGCACTTGGAAACTGGAATGTGATGCAGAGAGGCTCTGGAATCCTGTAGATTTTGTTGTTGAAGCCAACTGGGACACTTAGGCCAAGTTGGGTGACTTAGTCCTATTTCGAGGAGATTCTATCATAATAGGTTTCTGCCAAATGGGTATCGAGAAATGCAGAAATCACTTTTCAGACCTAGCTATGGGACTAATTTTCCATGGATGGTGACTTAGTCCACCTGGGAATCTTGAGAAATTTGGGGTAGAAATCTGTAGCTTTCGGTCTACACTTCTCTTCTTGATAGGTGTCTGGGTCAGATTATGAAGAAATTGAGCTGAAAGAGGTCTCCAAGCTTCAATTAGGGATTTGTTGACTTGAATGACTTTGATGAGTTGACAAAACCTTTTTAACACCTTCCTCTTTGACAAATTTGCATACAAGACCTGCAAAACACACATGCAAAGAGGGGAAAAAGCATTAAGGGTTAGAGAATAGGGGTTTGCCTTGGTCAGACCCCAATTTAGTAATCAAACCCTAGAAAATAAAATGAAATGGAAAGAGAATGATGAATGAACAAATGCAATGCTACAAATCACTAAACCCTTGATGTAGAAATCTAAAGATATGCAAGTAGATGCTCCAATGGATACTTGATAATGCTTAGAATGCTTGAGAATTATGAATGAATGTATGCTAATGTGTGGATGAATGTATTAGACTAATGGGGGTGAAAATGAGAGGAAAAGCCTTTATTTATACTTGATTTTACAATATTTCCCAAAAATAACACATCACAGGCCGACCTCAAGGTTAAGAGAATAAAATCCCGTCATAAAATTAAAATAATTTTGATTTTTGTGCCCAGTGGGACTAAGTAACCCCAGGTGGTGACTTGGTCCCACCAGGGAAATTTTACTGGGTGTCGAGAATTAAAGTGCATTTAATGAGGTTTAACGAGATTATTCTCTGAAATACACTTAAGTAGGGTCACAAAGTGTATTAAGGGGTCATTTAGACATAAGAAAGGATCAAATTAGTGATGACAAGCCTAGAAAAGCGTGAAAGTTTGTTAAAACTCTTTACAACACTTTGAAATAAGACTTGCTAAGTGATAAAAATAGGTTATTTAAGTGAATTATAATGAAAGGGTCCTAGAAAAGATTAAAAATGGGTTACAACACCTCACAACACTTTTACAAGACATCTTAGAATTCTTAATGATTCACAAGGGTCCAAGACCTAATGTGAATGTGTTGACCATATTACAACATTAAATCTAGGAAAAATCAAGCCAAAGTCCATAAGAAAGACTCAAGTGAGCATAAAAATGTCCAACTATACATTTTTTGGCGATACACATACAAACTCTTCTTTAACCTACACACAAATTCCTCCTTACCCTTGATCTCATATCCTTGTGGTTGCTGCATGTATATTTCCTCTTCCAAATCCCCATGGAGAAATGTTGTTTCCACATTTAGTTGTTCAAGATGCAAGTCTTCTACAGCCACAAGACTTAGAATAGTTCTAATAGAAGTCATCTTTACAATCGGAGAAAATATTTCATCAAAATCTATACCTTTTTTCTATGCAAAACCTTTTTACTAATGAAGTCTAGCCTTTTATATCTATTCTCTGCCTCCCATCTTCTTCCTTCAACCTATAAAACTCCATTTATTTGAAATGCTATTTTACTTTGCAGGTAATTGAACTAAGTCTCAAGTCCGGACTTCAGAGTGTTGAACCATTTCCTTTCTATGCCTAGTTCCTATCGCTTTTTTAAGGTTTCCACCGCAGACGTGTCTTCATAACCTTTTAGGTTCACTCAAAATTAGTTGGCCGAATATAGAGTAATGATGGGAGAAAATTATTTTTGAGGTCTTAGTTATCCTAGAACATCTCAACACCTCAAAAAGAGTCTCGTGGGATAACCTGTTACTCGAGTACCGTGCAGTTCACCGGGTGATTTTATTTTCTGGAATCTCGTCCAACACCACATATTCTTTTTTGGCCTGTTCATGCTTCTTTTCCTATAGTTGATCCTTATACATGACCTTCTCATTGAATATAACATCTTTGCTCCTAGTGATTTTATGATTTTCATAATCCCATAACCTGGCAAATAAATTCCTACTTTACCATATCCAATGAAGGTACATTTTTAGACTTAGTCTCAAGCTTGCTTCTATTTTCAATATCAACATGGAAAAAAGCTTCACAACCAAAAGTTTTCATAAATGAATAGTTTACCTTTTCATCCTTCCATGCCTCCTCTAGAATTCCCATCCAAAGGATTTAGTTGTCCCTATTAAATAAACAACGGTATGTACAACATTTTCTGAAAATTGTAAGGGTAGTTCAACATGCAATCTCATGCTCCTTGCACGCTCCATAATGGTCCTAGTCATCCTCTCAGACACACCATTTTATTGTGGGGTTTCAAGAACTATTTTTTTCCTATGGATTCCATTGTATGAATTAAGCCACTTTTCAAATTCCTCTCGCTGTAATACTTCACTCACGGCGAGATCCGCAGGCATTACTCAACTTTTCCTCTATTCTCAAACTCAAAATCTTCTTCCACCTTTAAAAGTTTCCAAATACTTCATTTTGCCTTTTAGGAATACATCCATGTTTTCCCTCTTAGTTGCATCATCATCAAAGTTTTACGCAATGGTCGAAGATCCACTCGGAAAGATACTGCTTTAAGTCACTCCATACATCCCAATGTACCAAGCTCTCAATTTTTCACTCTTTTCCTAACTTCAGAACTTCAAACCTTTCCATAAACACAATTTTCATTGTGAACTCCTTAAGTCAATTCAAGGACTGTGCCTGGAGTGGAAGGATATTCATCCTTTCTCACTCATAAAAAAAGCACTTATAGTGCCACTCTTTTGTTTGGCGTCCTTGTAGTGTCGCCTAACTATCTCAATAACAACTTTTTTGTGGCACCTATGTGAACAGCATTACCAGCGACACAAATACACGTCACCTTTCAACTTTAGTTACTACTAATGCACTCCACTTTGTCCATAGCTGTAATCCACATTAAGCCTTCACTACTTCCTTCACTTCAAGGACAAAAATTCTCTCTAAATTTAGAACAGATGCCTTACCTCCCAGAGGCAAAACTGGCCTTATTTCATTATGCAACTTGATTTTATTTTTATTTTTCCATTGTGATCTAATTTACTACCTAACTATACTCACGTAAAAATTTCGGAATACACTCCAAAGCAAAATATTTCTATGGTGTGGGTATGAAATGAAGCCCTCAATCTATTACCCGTGAATCATTAACATTATCTAAATATAGAATTAAAGCATCCTACAATTTATTACTTGCAACATTAGCTTCCTTACTATCATCATGTTGTCTATCCCCTTGTTTAACTTTTTGAGACCAATAGTCCTTCTTCAAGTTTCTTGGCTTTCCACAGTGCCAAAAATCCATTTTTCCTTTGGATTTAGATTTTCCTTTCTTTGACTTCTCTTGTGTTTCCTCTCTCCTTTGTTCTCTACAGTCAAAGCATTACCTGATGTTGAAGTCTCACCTGTACCTTTTTGTCGCATTTCCTCGCTAAGGATAACACCAACAACATCATCAAATTTCAATGTATTTGAACCAGAGACAGAGTTACAACCATTAACAAGCTATTCCAATTTTTTGGAAAAGAACATAAAACCAAGAGAGCCCTCACCTCTTCATCAAAATTCACTTTTACAAAATTTAACTAACTAGTAATCATATTAAATTCATTTAAATGATCTATCATAGATCCACCTTCAATAATTTTTAGATTAAACAAATGCTTCATGAGAAATACCTTATTTGAGGTTGAGGGTTTTTCATATGATTTAGCCAAATGTTTCATAAGATCAACTCTTGTCTCTGCTTTTGTTATATTGAAAGCCACATATGGTGCCAGGCACAACTGAATGCTTCCCAGTTCCTTGCCATCTAGAATATCCAATTCTTCATTGGATATAGTAGCCTCTTTCTTTGTTTTTCCTTGCAATGGCCACCATAGATCCTTTTGATACAAATAATCTTCCATTTTCATCTTCTATAATTGATAATTCTATTCGTTGAACTTCTCAACCTTGAATTTTCCTTCTTCCATTACTCTCACTCAAATCTAGAGGTTTCCTACCAATCAACCAAAATACATTCGGCTCTGATACCAGTTGTGAGGATTCAAGCAGATCATAGCAATAAACATTAACAATTATATGCAGATTAAATAACCCAGAAATAACAATGAAAAATAACACAAAAGAGATCAAAACATAATTTAACATGGTTCACCCAATATGGGCTAAATCCATAGAAACTTAGCCACCCAATGATTTTATTATCTAGTGCAAAATAGATTACAACCTCATGAACTACACACACCACAACTTATATCCTAGTCGCTTATAACATGCTTTTTTAGAAGCTTCCAGAATTAGGGTTTTACAAACTCCTTTTTTTATTTGATGTGTCAATGAGAAAACCTTTGGCATGTTAACGGGAAAAAACTTTGGGGGCTATGCCCTCGAACACCTACTATCGAGGGTTGTCACCCCTGAACCCACGCTCAGGGCCTGGCTCGGCCTGGAAACCTAGCGAGGATATGTTACAAGTGTATAGTATTTGCATGATTAGTCACCACATATCAACATGATCTTTAGTGTAGTCCTCTTGGCTATAAAGTGACCCCCACAGGGCTCATCATGACAAGATTTTAGGATGTCAAAAACCTCATCCTCTCTTATGCATCTCCTCATTATATTATCTGGACCTATATAGAATAGATAACCAACTACCCAAGAATATGGAAAGCTTTTGTGCACGAGTTGTCTCTTTTCTCTAGGAGAGAAATGTGGTGGTATCTTTCCTGCCACTAAGTAATTCACAATATCAACAAACCAAGGTGTGTTTGTATTGAGAGCAAACAAATGCTCATTTGGAAAAGAATCATCCACAACACCTTCTGCTAGTTGTGTTGGTAATTTGGATAGAAAATATGCCACCACATTATCCTTCCCAGGCTTATCCATTATAGTTATATCAAATTCTTATAGTAAGAGCAACCGTCTAACTAGTCTACCTCCAACCATAGGTTTATTCATTAAATACCTTACTGTAGTGTGATCAGTGTGGATAAAGACTGGATACTATGAGATATAGTGCCTAAACTTGTTGATTGCATAGACAACTACTAACACCTCTTTTTATGTGACTGTGTAGTAATGTTTTTCTCCTTGTAAGTTCTTGTTGGTATAGTAAATAACATACTCCTTGTTACCTCCCTTTTGTCCAAATACTGCTCCTATGGAAAAGTCAAAAGCATTAATGTGTATATAGAAAGGAAATGTCCAGTTTGGCCCTCTCAAGGTAGGTGCTTTTGTTAGGGTTGTCATATATGCTTCAAAAGAGTGTTGACATTCTATGGTCCATTCAAATTCTATATCCTTTGTGAGTAGAACAAATAAAGGTGTTGCAATTTTGCTGAAGTCCTGAATGAATCTTCTATAATAGCCTACATGCCCTAGAAAACTCCTTATATCTTTTTGTTTATGTGGCATAGGGAGTGTGGAGACTATTTCAATCTTATTTGGATCCACTTTAATCCTTCACTTGATATAAAATGTCATAGAACAATCCCTTGGTTCATCATCATGAAACATTTCTCACGAATTAGGGATAGATTGCATTCTTAACACCTTTCCAAAAACTTCTCTATGTTTTTGAGTGCTTATTCATATGTTTCTCCATAGGTTGTGAAGTCATCCATGTAGATTTCCATGGATTCATGAGCATAATCTGAGAAAATACTTAGCACAACCTGTTGGAAATTGGTTGGAGCATTACATAATCCAAAGGGAAGAAAAAAATAGGCATTTGTGCCCCAAGGGAATGCAAATGTGGTTTTATCCTGGTCCTCTAGAGCTATTTTAATCTAGTTATAGCTACTAAATCCATCTAGAAAGGAGTACTTTTTACATGCTAGGGAATTAAGCACTTAATCAATGAAAGGTAGTGGAAAGTGATCCTTTCTAGTGGTTGTGTTTAGCTCTCTATAGTCCACACATACTCTCCATTTTCCTCCTTTCTTTGGGACATTAACTAGAGGTGATACCCATTGACTATTAAAAATAGGGTAAATGAAACTTGCATCAAGTAATTTTTGTAGCTCAGTTTTAACTATTTCTCTTAAGGTAGGATTCATCCTTCTTTGGGGTTGTCTAATTGGTTTGAAACCATCATTTATGTAAATCCTATGCATACATAGGTCTAGATCAATCCCCTTCATTTCATGGTATTGTGTGTGCCTACAACACAGTTTTTAGAGAATTCTGATATCCTATAGTTAATCCATTGTTAACATTCAACATTCTACCTGGGATGATTTCTAATGTCTTGGATATCGATTGTACAGATGAAAGGTTAATTCCACTAATATTTGGGACACATTGTTGTGGCAATAAAGAATAGAAAAGTTGGGATACTTCTTCTGATGAATTTTCAAGTATAATATTCTACAGTGGATCCTACAAACATGAAAGATAGTCTTGTTGTTGCAGGTTCCTACCGCAGTTATTCTATATTATGTGGGAAATTAAATCATCCTTATCTTGATTACTCAATAGGGGGTTGCATTCAATAGTCATGAGATTCTATAGGGAATAGTGGTCTTCTTCATCCAAGGTAGGACAAATAATTTGCTCTAGATCTGCATGAGGTTGGGCTAGTGGATAGAGGACTAACTTCTTAGTCATAGTTCCATTTGAGATAATCATGTTCCCAGACCTACAATCTATAAATGCATCAATTTTTTTTAACCATTGTCTACCTAAAATAAGTGGATATCCTGCAAGGTTGGCCTTTGGCTGCAAGACTATGAAATCTGTAGGACACTCCCATGAATCTAATGTTATGACCAAGTCCTCAATGATGCCCTCAGGTTTCTGGCACTGTTGGACTTATTCTTCCAACTATAAAAGCAAGGTAGGTCTAAGGTTAGCTAACTAAAGTAGTTGCATTATTTCCTTAGTCATGACATTAATGGCTGCCTCTAAGTCAATCAAGGTGTTATTGATAAGTGTCCCATTTATCTTAACATCCACTACTGGAATTCTAGGGTCTGTATATTTAGGGATAGTTATATTCCCTAGCATAATTTCAACAAGGTTCCCTAGGACATGAATTGTCTGAGGGTCCTTCCTCTTTCTCCCTGGCTTTTTAAGACAAAGGTCTCTTTAATGGCCTGAAATTAAATATCCTTTGATTTGAATGAGGGGAACTTTGATAATACATATCCCTTAATCCTGACACAATAGATTTGTTCAACTTGGTTTTGATTTCATGGAATAGCTTAAATGCTCATAGAATGGAGGCTTTGGACTGAAATAGTCTAGTTTTACTCTAATTTGAGCATGTGCCCTGAGGTCAATTGGTCTTAAAGGCTTCAATTGTGGCCTCATCTACCATCTCAATGGATTTGAGGGGACAAGTCCCCACATGCTGTTTTACCAATTGAAGGGACA
Source organism: Sequoia sempervirens (assembly GCA_007258455.2). NCBI lineage: Eukaryota > Viridiplantae > Streptophyta > Pinopsida > Cupressales > Cupressaceae > Sequoia > Sequoia sempervirens. Next base: position 3,125 of record VDFB02075720.1, on the reverse strand, counting down.
TCACTCACCTCTACCCCATAAGTAGGAGTATTAATAGCTCAAGAAGTGTAGGCCCATTGAATAGGGATTGTTATTTTGCTAGTTGTAGGTTAGGGCAAAGATGAGGTGCCTGTGGGCAGAGATGTTGGCTCTGATGGATTAAAGATGGCTCTCATATTGCTGTGAATGCAACAGCATGAGCTGGTAATTCAGAGATTTTGGTTCCCATTAATAATGGACTTTTCCACTGTGTATCACATTGATTTTGTACTGTTACTGTTGTAAATTAGATCCCTTGAAAATTGTTAAAATAAGGTTATCTATTATATTATTCCAGTTTTTCTGAGGGTTTTGCTATTGGTTTTGGGTGTTTTCCCAAGGTTGGGGGTTCCAACCAGATAAATTCTAATTACCAATTGGAAATGGTGTATTGAAATTTAAAGGGTCTTGAGGCATACCTTGTCTTGGTTTCCATGGCCTTCTTTGTGCAATGCAGAACAACTATCCATCTTCACCCTCCAGTGGTTGAAAATATAGTTTCCCTAGTTTGTTTTTTATAATACTTGCCACCCTTTTACATTTGTAGTTGGATTTTCTTTGTCTACAATTAGGGAATTATTTAGTAAGTATTTACTGAACCTCTTCTTTCTTTTTCTTTACAACATAGAGTGTCTACTCAAGTAGCCAGATGATTTATAATATCTTCTTTCATGTTGGATAGTAGGTTACTCAATTCTACTTTGGAAACTCCATTAGATGTCTTGCCAATGGAAGATGTTCTTTCCCACCTTGTCCTCTTGGTAAAGGTCCTTGAATAGTTTCTATAAAATTTTAGATTTATTCAAAGGGTAATTGAGACACATCCCCTAACCCAATAAGGTAAAGGGAATCCATGCAATCATCATTGACTCCTCTTAAAAACACCAGCTTCAGGGATTCTTCTAAGAGTCTATTATGTGGGTTCTTCTTTAAGAAGAAGTGAAACCTTTCTACATAATCCTCCAATGGTTCATCCTCTTTCTAAGACATTCTAAAAAATGTCATCCCTTCTTCTATCAACTCCTCTACAATATAGTCCTAGTATTTTTCCAAGATTTTTTTTTTATAGTGTTCCAATCTGGAACAATATCTCTGCCCAGTCCCATAAACTGTTTCATGGCAACATCCTTCAAAGTTACAAGAAATATTTTGAGACTATGGGCATTAGTTGTGTAGTTGTAGCTCCTACATAGGACATCAAACTTGCACAAGAACATATTTAGATCCTTAGTTAAGAAGCCATTGAAGACAACCAACATTGAAGGAGGTATATTCTTCAGGACAATGGCTCTCTCTTGGTTGGCAATAGGAAATTCAAAAGTCACATGTTCTGGTGATCATCCACTACTACATTTGTCATGGTTTGGAAGGTTTCCTCATGTTTTCAATGGATGTTCGTGAAAGGGAAAGTTCTTCATCAATAATACCCTCGCTCCGATCACTATGATAACCAATATCTGCTCTAACTTGTTGGTTTGAGGGGATAAATCTTCCCAAAGAATCTCTCTTCCTCTGCATACAATAGGTGTGACTTTGTATAGCAATGGATCCTGCACAATTTTAGTGAAATATTCTAGTATTTGAAGGAATAAAACCTAATTGTCCTTTCCTTTTGCTAAAAAAAAACTAATTGTCCTAATACTAAAAGAAAAATTTTAAACTATGAAAGCTTTAAATAACATAAACAAATATTTTAAAGTAGCACCATCCCCAAAAATAGTGCCAAAAATGTAGTGTCCCTACTAATGTCCAATAGACTTGGTGTCAGACACACAATTTAGAGGGAAACCTAACTGAACAGTCCACTAAACCCTTGGAAAGACCTTCGTTAGATTATCAACTAGGGATAATGTAAGCTTGTGATGATGTTGGCACTATATATGCTTCTAGAGACCCAAGACTACCTATATCATCCTAGCATAGGCATTTATACATGCTAAAAATTCATAAACTGCATAACAGTAAAAGAAGTAATATTAACACTATTGCTACAGGTACCTATAGTGAAAGAATGTGACTAGTTCACTATCAAGAAATGAATCCTAGTATTAACCAATACTGTTAATTAAACTTACACTCCAAAGTACAACAGATTGAAGCAAATTAAAGCATGAATGTAAGACAATATTTGTTCATGAATTTATTCATAATTGTAACATAATGAATCTAATTAAAACAACATGCATTCATGGAGTAACTACTACAACAAAAATAAATGTACAAAAAATAAAATGGGGAACAATTACCTTGAGTGGCCCTTGCTCAAGTGACTATCTCCATAGGTTTAATCCAAATCTAGTTCCTTAGATTAATGCAATCATGAAAATAATTGAAAACCATTCATTGCATAACTTAGAATATCACAATTGTGGCACTCCCTTTGGGAATCCAAACAAACCACTATGTAGAAGCAACTTCAGCCTATCATGGTACTAAGTTGGCACAAATCAAAGGCTATAGGAAAGTTTGGCTGGAGGGTGATTTGTTGAATATCATTAATAATTTTAAAATTTGTGTTCCCCCTTCTTGGACTATTGAGACTTTGATAAGGGATGTCATTGATATTTTGAAATATTTTGATGATTATTACATCTCTCACATTTTGAGAGAGGGTAATGGGCTAGCAGACATCTTCGCTAATATTGGAGTTAGAGAGGTTAGGGAATGGGGTTTGAATGACCCTCTCCCTATAGAGGCAATAACAACTATTAACTATGATGGCTGATTTTAATTTGCTTAAGTTCTCATTATGGTTGGTGACATGCATGTATTTCTTCACATGGTTGATTATTATGAGAAAGGATGGTAAGCCATATTTGAATCAAGCGAATGGTAGGGGGGTTGGGAGCCATAGGGAATGGAACTTTATGTTCTTAATTCTCCTCTACCTCATTTCATTTCTCACACGGATTCAGGGCACTCCTAGCATCCAGAGTTTTCCTTTCACTGAGCTTAGATTTCTCAAGCCGTTACCTTATGCTAGCTTTGATGATATGGGTGGAGGTAGAAATTGAGCAGAACCCTTCTCATGCGAAGATTTCAAGAAGAAGAAGGAGGTTTGGTAGGTGATGGAGAAAGGAGGGTTAACTCCTTACCTGGAGAAATTA